>JABFQD010000880.1:0-21630 GCA_022817045.1 Psix sp. ZL-2020 | reverse complement strand
GGGGAGAGAGAGGAAAGAAGGGAAAAAAAAGAAAAAAAGAAAAGGAAAGAGAAAAAAGGGGAAAAAGGGGAAGGGGGAGGAGGGGAGAGGAAAGAGGAAAAAGGGAAGAAGGAAAAGAGAGAGAGAGAAAGGAAAAAGGAGAGAGGGAAAGGAAGGGGAAAGAGGAAGAGGGGGAAGGGGGGGAAAAAGAGGAAGGGAGGGAGGGAGGAAGGGGGGTGGAAAAAAGCCAGTTTCCTCTTTGCGCAATCTCGGAGATCATTTTTTGCGGTTTGCTCCGTTGCAAAAGTAGCGCTATTTGCGCACGAAATTGTGCTCGAAAAAGTTACGCGGTGCGTCCTTGCAATGCGATGTCAGGTGTTCCCGTTCCTCGCGCATGCACGCAGTGCGCTGAACTTTAACCCGCGTCTTCGCTTCACCGCTTATGAGAGTAATCCCTCGGTTAAATAGCTAACGAAAGCCGAGTCCCAGGACTTACACTCTCCCACGAAACAACTATGCGTCTTCTCTTTTCCACGACAGCACAACAACATTTTTCCACAAATTTGCTTCAATCATATAGTACAATTTGCAAAGCGAATGATACAGTGAAAAAATTTGTTTATTCATAAAACATTCTCCGACTTTGTCATATCATTTAAATGAATGAAAACATTCTAAAATAAATAGTTCTTTTGGAATTAAAGTCATCCTCGGTATTGATATTGTTATTTTCGGTGAACTGATTGTTTCAAAATACGACATACAAACGATTCAACGATCAAAAACAAATGTTTAGTTTTACCGTGAAAAATGGAGCTTAAAATGGCGAATTCAATTTGAACGATAAAAAGCGATAAAAGAAAACGTAACTGGATTGATAACTAATATTCCAGCGAACTCGTGACCTCAGCGTCATGGTGGTCCCAATTGCATGCGCTGGTCCGACCGGATTCGACCCGACAAATGCACCTTCCAGTCTGCCGATATATAAAACATGAATCGAGACATGCGAGACCGCACTGTACGGCATTAATAATACTCGGTCACAGCTTTACTATTAGCGCGCGCTCTTGCCGACGCTGTGTGTTCCATTCTCAATGTAAAGATTCATCTCCTCGACCGTAAATACAACTGAATTAAGCGTCGCGGGCGCAACGTGATTCGTTGATCCAAATAAGATTAACAAATTGCTGTAAATTAAAGGGGAAGC
Organism: Psix sp. ZL-2020; assembly: GCA_022817045.1. NCBI lineage: Eukaryota > Metazoa > Arthropoda > Insecta > Hymenoptera > Scelionidae > Psix > Psix sp. ZL-2020. The sequence goes on along the minus strand of JABFQD010000880.1, from coordinate 20,441 downwards.
AGCGCTATTGAAGGGTGAATTTAAGCGATGCAATTTAAGAACGATAGAAGTTTGCTAAAGAATGAATTCCATCGCGAACACTATGGTGTTGTTATTTTGGTTTACTTTTAATGATGCAAATGTTGTGTCATACTTTTGTGGCATTATGCATTGAATAAGCGATAGCAGCAGAGTATTTTTGTATTTTTTGAGTTTGTAATTTTTAATGACTGAATATCAGATAGTGCCATTAAATCATTACATGTACTCAAGCTCCATTCTTCCTCCGTCCACGAGCTCTTATATATATGTGTAGCCACACGTGTGCTAGTCATATAATGCGATGTACTATAGCATACAAAATATCAGTTCTCTCATGAAATTGCAACTATTTATTTCGACATAATTAAAATTTCAAATGTCAAATGAATAAACTTTTGTAACTTCGTACGATATGAAACTAAATTGTACGATTGAAATTGATATCAAGTTTGTTATTTAGATATTAAAATGTGCTTTTAGGAATAAGGTTTTATCGATTTGAAAATGTATAAAAGGAAGCTTATTAACGTGTTCTGTTTTATTTTCAGAGCGGGCTCGTTAAGTTTGAGGTACCGTCGAGTGAGATCAAAGCGTCGATTTGAGATTAGCTTACGAAAACGTACTCCTGCAGGAACAAGTAATTAATTCATACATCGAACCAAGGAGATCTTCTAGCCACGTGTGCAATCGGCTAATCAGTAGACGAGTCAAAATACAGCCAGCCGAACAGTAGGGTGTGTCGAGTATTTCTACATAACATATGAAGACACTGCTTATCTGCGAGCAAGTCTGTCAAATGCGCACGTCCCAACCATCTCTTCAATTAGCGATCTCATTCATACAAATTAATCGATCCGCCAGACCAATGAAAGCTCGTTTGCGAGTTATTCGCCGGAATTTTCGTTCCGGTTGCAGTGATTCGATGAATAAATATCTCTGCGAATAATTGCAAAGTTTTATTCATCTCATATCCAACGGGATAATTGATTTCTAATGTTGTTAAGGGGCTTTTAACAGTAGTTACCTAAAATCAATTAAGATGCAATAATTCTTCCTGTCGAGTTGACAGACGTCAATGTCTGTCACTCACGGCGCTGTCGCGATGCGTCGAACGCAATTGTTTTGGCGTTGCATTACACGGCGTACGCGTGTGTGTGTAATATTAGAATTAAGCTTGCGAAAATGTGTATTTCTACAAAGATCAAGTTCTTTAAATCGATAATTAATCCAATAACTGATACGATAGAGAAATTTGTCTGTCGGAATCTCGTTAGTGGTTCGTGTTACCACAAATTAATTCATGCAAAATTACGCCAATCTAACTCAATATTCTGTGATGCAACAAAAGACTTGATAGGATATATTTGCATGTTACTATTCCACTTGTAAAGATTCAAACATATTTTGCATATCAATATCAATGACGAACAAATCGTCATAGTTGTCAATGCTTTGATAATAAAGATAATAATAGTACAATAATACGTTGCAATTGAATCGGAAAGAGCAACATGTTATAATACGTCTTAGATGGAAATGATAAAAAAGAGTTCTTTTGTTGTTGTCTGTGCGCTGACAAAACAAATATGTAAATATGACATTTCAGTTCGCTGCATTTCCGCCATATTATACATATATAATTAACTTTATTAACGACATCACGGTAGCTAATGTCTTTTGTCATTAATCGAATGTTCGTGGAAACGTAATTCACAATATACCGTGGTAATAAGCGAGTTAAAAGGTACGCTTTAATGTTGGAGGGTGGTTCAATTCTGCGTAAAAAGTCTCCGTAGGAATATGAATCGGAAGAATAAACGTCCTCGAGGCGTCCCCAAGTTCGTACCGTTGCGCTCTGTATACGTGAAATTTACACTCGACCGCACAGCGAAGCGTGCGCGGTGCCTGAAAGATGATAGCTCGATGTCGTATCTAACAAAGGCGTTCTATCGACGAGCGTTCCTCGAAATTCATTTGATTATTCAATTATCACGTGACAATCGTTTCTGAATTAGGAGGGCGCTGCTCGCTCTCCCTCTGGCTCATTTGTTATTTGAGAAACAAATTTCGATTAGTCTGCAGACCTCGCAAGTTCGTAAGGAAATGAATGTTGCGCAAAAAGCCAGCAAAAGAAAAGCAGTCGACGAGCTTTAAGGATGTGGTATGAGTGTACGTCCAAAAGTAAAATAAAAAAGGAAAAAAGGTGGTAGCAAGGGGAGAAACTTGTGCAGGAAATGAAAAAAAGGCAGCAGCTGTTTGAAGATGATTAGCTAGGGAATCGGCCGTCGCGAGAGTGATCAATTTGAAACTCCTGTAGTTTTAGCTTCGATTGGTCTTTGTTGTTATTCTTTGAGGGCTGCTGCTTGACGATTTTTATTACTCGACTATGTAAACTCACGAAAAATTCACGCCACCGAATAGGTTTCTAAAGTAAATAAATTGCCCCACTTTTTAGATAAATCAAATTAATGCTTATGGCAAAAAAACTTCTTTTTAACTAGATACAATTTGATTTGAAAAGTGTAAAAAGTATTTCAATTCTTTTTGTTATCGCAATATTTAATTGATTATTGTTTCGCGCTATTTGATTAAATATTTTATTTCTCTCATTATAATTTACAAGATAAACAAAGAAATATTTGCGTTAAACAGAGTGAATGATATAAAAGAGTATTTGATTTTTGCTGTGGACAAAGATTCTTCATTACGAAGTGAAATATTTGTTTTGTGTACTTCATTGGAATGTTTTTATGAGAAAATTAATCAGAAAAGATATTATTAGACTCGTAAATAACGCATGCATTTGACGAAAAAATGTCTTTCAATACTTGATTTTGAAATTCATATGTAAACTGTAATCGTTTGATGAAATATCAAGAACATACACTACTAATACAATTATTGTTCCAATAAAAGATAATCAATGTTTTGATACACGTACGATCGCTTGTACATAACGAAACAGTGAATTGAATTTTTGAATTAAAATAATTCCAAATGAATACGCAACTAATACGAAGATATAAATAATAAAAAGTTGCACGAAATTGGACAAGAGTTGTTCATTTTTACGCGTCATTTTCCTAAATAACATGTAATTTTACGTTGACATATTGTACACGTTTATCCTTATTTAATGATACAATAATATAAACTTGTTGTATTAATTAGCTCTGAGCGACGCAGTATTGAGTTGCGTGAATAAACATGAAAAATGATGAGATTTTGTAAATGGTAAAAATAGACTGAAAATTGACACAGTTAATATTTAAAATAGTTTACAAGGCTGGAAATCTGCGTGACGACAATTGTGTATACGTGTCGACGCTCGTTGTGTCAAGTGCGATCAGCGCATGAAATCGGCGGATTATTCCGATCGCTGGAATATATGAATATGCATTCATTTCGTAAGGGAATGACGTGACCGAAGGCCCTGACTCGAAATTTGAGCTATGATCAAGCGATCGCGACTTACTGGGTCAAGGGTCGACGAGCTCGCGTAATAAAAGATTCGCACAATCCGTAACAGTCGCTTTTTTCATATATACATATATATATATATATATATACATGTATAGCTTATATACTACAGGCGATACCTAAGCCTTTAACGACGCAAACTTGAAAATTCATGCTCTAACAATTCTATAGCAAATTTCCATACAGAATCTCTGTCGCTTGTACACTCGGCGTTACTTTGCGAAGGTGTGCTATTGCTGAACGATATTGCGCGGGAGTCGACGTAAATGTGACATCTGAATGGAGAATTAAAAAGTACTCCACTGCCAGTTGATTAAGCTATGAATTACATGGCAAACATAATTTCAGCGAGCAGATCAGGATGAATTTGTTGATTAAGTGTTGACGGAGATGTAATGTTTGTTATTAAAGGTTTAGAAACGGCTGTATATGCAAATGTCAAGTGTGGAGAAAAAAAGAAACGCGCGTGAGTGGGAAAGAGATATAGGTAAAATGGAGCTTGTGGTACATAAATTGGCGAGATAAACGCGCAACAGGTCGACCGATAGTGCTTCAATATCGCGGCAAAAACGTCAACTTACAGCGTTTTATTAAGAATTCGCCAGAAGGAATGCATGGACTATATGTTATCGGCGCACATCTTGCGCGAGACATCGAGGAATGTTTTGCACGGCTCAAGTGTACACGCGGTTTCACCCGCAATTATTTTTAACAACTTTCACGTGCGCTGCAAATTGGCGCAATTCGCTTCAACGCTTATGCAATTTTTGCCACGAGTTTTTGCCCCTAATCAGTCAGCCTTTTATTAGACAACAAGAATTTCGACGGCGTATGTGTTTAGCGTTTTCTTATTTTATTTCTTCATATTCCAAGTAAAGGATACCATCAAATTATACTTTACGTTTCAAGTGTCTTCACATTTCAGAGCGCTTGAAATTCATATTATTTTCAACTCTGTAATGTAGTTTACGTTTAACCGTTTAACAATCTGTATGCTTTGCGAAAAAGGAAATAGTTTGTATAAATGGATCATCGTCTATCAACACAAACATAGGCTCTTTCGGTAAAGCCCAGAAGCGAATAGCCATTGCGTTCCATGATTTATGGAGTAGGTAAATTAAAACGGGCCGTAGATCGATAATAGGCTCCGAAGAATCTTCGATCGTTTCCGTCACGATCCCGACGAATTCATTGCAATGAATATCCGGCTCTATTCAATTTGCCTGTACTGCGGAACTAAGTTGATACTGGGCAATGCGCATTTTTCACCATGACAATCGACTTGGTTCACTTGGCTCGTCAAAAACCCACACTTTTTGCACTCATTTTTGCAAACCTGTTAGTTTTCACATAAATATCCCATAATCCTAGTGGCGATCCTTCCTTCCAACATATTATTCAACCAATTTCCAACACTCTTTCCTTTTCTTTTATAACCATGTATTCACTTTGTTCTAAACGTCAATTTTTTCCGTTTCAGGTAAACGCAAATTTTAATTGATACACAGCAGCTGCATCGCATCGCGCCATCCACGTGAAACTTGCAAGCATAGTGCGCCGTTCGAAAGTCTACTGACTGAGGGATTTCGGTGCGAGCAGCGTGAGAGCACCGGCCGATGATGCGCTGCTGCTGGCGCACCCTCGTGAGCGACTCATGCAATACGCGCCGCAGCATCTGCTCTCAATGCAACCGCACTAATATTTTTTCCTGCTTCAACTGCTATACGAATAAGCATGGATTTATCAATGAATATCACAGGTTGCGGATTTTCTTTTCAAGCCGCAACTACTCTCCGAAAAATACACCAGATCGATTACCTAATACTCAGTGCTGGTTATATGATCAAAAAATTCATTTGGTCATTTTAGTAAGATGTGACATCATTTTTTTGCCTTTTTTGTTGAATCGTGAACAAAAATAATGTTCTTTTAAATGCCTTTCTCCGTTTCAATAGTAGTTTACCTTTCTATTTTATAAGCGAATTTATGTTATCCTGTACGTTTGTTCAGAGGAAACAGTCTAAACATTATCGTTCAACTATAAAAATCTTTAGTTACCTTTCACTTTCTTTGGTATTGATATTGAGGAAAGAAATTTTGACTGATAGAGTTCATTCGGTTTCTTTTTTTTTTTCAAATACATTCAGTTACCTTTCCTATGAGTTTATGTGAACTATTTCGTTTAGTTATTGCGGATATAACTGGATTTGTGGATTGTGATTACTTTTTGATTTTACGAGTGTAAAACTGATTAATACATTTTTCGAAGAAATTTCTCCTTATTAATGAATAATAAAAAGTTATGCTTTTATATATGTTCAAAAAATAAATTAAATTTCGAATTTACTTTCAACAGTTTTATATTCATACATTTGTATTCTTAATATATCAAAATGTGCAATACATATATATACTACATATATATACTATATACTATATATAATAAGATGTAATCGAACCAAAAATAAAATAGGAAAACAAAAAAATGAGGTGAGAAGACGAAATATATGAATGAAGAAGGTGATCGATAAAACCGATTAAATAAATCTTTTTAGCCTACTTATTTTGAATTGAAAATAGCGCGATTTTTTGAAAAGACGCAGAAATACGAAAACGATATAATAAGTATGAATTTGAGGAAAATTGTTTGATTCTAACTTATAAAAATAATTTTTGGATATTTTAATATTCGCATAGTTTTTCATTAATATGCTATTAGATTCTTTCGTTGTTATTTATCAGTTTTGTAAAAATGGATAAAAAATGTGTATTTTCAATGTTCTATTGACTCTGTTAAAGTAGTAAACAGTGGATGGATAAATGGTAATTATTTTCAAAAATGTCAAGTCAAACGATAAGCCGTAGTTACTTGGTTGCATAAAATACATGTACATGTCGATAAATCGATACAAATTCGCTCAGACGTGTATTTTTCTTCTCGTTGCTAATATCTTTGGCAACTTGAGAGCGACGGAAAAAATCGTTCCCCAGCTCAAACAGAAGTACGTCTTGTACGTGGGAATTGCAATATCTTGCAATTTAGTTTTGCGATATAAATTGTAGAAACCAATTTCCCGCTGGTTTCACTTACAACCGCATTTTTCGTAACTTAAAGAGCACAAATTTGAGATAAAAGCAAATATCAGCGTTTCGTCCATCGGAAGAACAAATTTGTCATGTTGTTTATTTAGATGGCAATTCTATATTTTTTATATATGCGACTCATAACGTCATAGGAAATGGATAATCTGTCTTTGAGAGTCTGAAATGTTAATGTGCTGCATAATGATTATCTTACGTGCGCGTGTACATTAGTCAAGATTTTTTCCTGCATTTGTAAAGAATGAGCTGCTCGCGCAAGCTGTACAAATTTACGGTATCACACGCTGGGCAAACAAAAGGCAAAACGTAATCAGGCAACATCATGCTCCAAAACATATCGATCGGCTCTTTAAGAATTCCGAGATAATACAACTCACAAAATAGTGAACCAAATTTATTATGTTTCGCACATATGTATGCGTCTTAACATTTGTTATGATACCGTTTAGAGTTTGAATAATTCATCGCTGATTTTTTGTGAGAAAAGTGTTTTGAATGTCAAAGTGAAATTCGATAAATGAAACATAAAAGAAATATGTTGAAGTGTTAGAACATGCAAATAACCATTTCAGAAATCGTTGCTTTTAAATATGACATTGAAAGTTCATTTCTGTTAGTAAAATAGTTTGTTGGAATTCGAAAATGTGATTAACTCTATCGATTGGGGTAAATTGATATTTACAAATGAATCAATTATTTTTGATAAGATATCTTGAAATGACTCTGGAAAGACAGAGGTATCAACAAGACTTTGATAATGGAAATTGAATTTATGTTTGCATATCAACAAATATCGCGCAATGTGTTTTCAAATTTGACAAGTGAGATCATCTTTTTTGTAAATTAACAAATTAATTGTGGCCTTGCTGTATAGATTTATATAATAGCAAAATATTCGCTGATCAAATTCGTTCAAAATAAATCATATTTTTGCTTGGGAGTTGTCTTCTAAAATGAAAATATGAAATCATTCACGCTGAAATATGTTTGAAACTTGTACAACAGTTACACGCAAAATAATACACGATTCTGATCATTAACTGCTTGAACATTTCATAAAATCTGTATTTATTTTTAGATGCTTAATCTCTTCTGTATTAACAGCCACACCGACACGTGATGAACATTCATATAAGATTTCTTGTGCTGTAAAACAATATTGCAACTAATATTGAAAGCATCTGAAGCAGCATTTGATCTCGAAATTGCAATCGGATACAAAACAACAATAAAAAAGTGATTCAACGGCATATAAATTTGGTCTATTTTTTGCGATTTTTCGTCACGTCAACAGACGACTATTTATCATCAATTTTCTCTGGCCTTTGATGCTTCCCACTAGACGTCTATTTTGTATGTGAAAACTGTCCAAACACATGACTTTTATCATCTTAATCAGAGTTTGCGGCCGAGCTTTTTCATGAATGAGATGCGGCGCGACGGCTTTTCCTTGACATTGTGCGCAAAAATATGTATACGCGGGCGGTGACCATGACCGGAGCACCGGGGCTCCAGGCAGGCGGCGGATGCTGCGGCCGAAATTCGGTTCCTCGTGGCGAAGCATCTCTTTCCATCAGGGTTATTAAATTCCACGACACGTTTTCTCCGAGAAATCAAGTTAACAAGTCGTGATGGCGGAGTTGACGAAACGCTCTGATGAAATTCATTCGGAAGAAAGATGCCTTCATTGTTCACCGCTGAAATGGAATACGCCGAGTTCGAAGGTCGTGCAATTCATATTGAATAGCTTAATCGTAACAGCGACGGAGAAATCCGACTTGATGACATATCGGCTGACAAGTGTATAATAGCCACGGCCGTCCTGCGATAGATTTTCATCACTCTGAGCATTCTAATTCGCGACAAAAAGTGGCTCTCCTCGCAAAAACGGCCGACTCTTTGATGCCGTTATGACTGTGCGCTGCGAACAATCATTATCAAAGCCAACGAAAACCGCATCATAGCGTGATACCATTGTTATGGAAAGCAATTAAAACATTACATTCAAGCTGGAAAAGGCTCGCCATAGACGAGCAATTTTACGTTGCGATCATATAACGAATTCATATATCGCGTAGCATCTGCAAAAACTAACTGTGAATCTTCGCAACAGCTGCGCTTCGTAAACACAGACCACGAGCGATGGCTCGGCACATAATTTAGGAATCGAGATAGAAAACGAGCATTTGAAAGTCGTAAAACGATGAGATTCAGAGTCAATTAGGTCTACGTTTGACGTTTTCTTTTTTACTCGTGCGCTTTTTTCCTCGCTTCAAATCGCTGTCGGTGTGCGTTAACGGAATAACCCGAGAGATTTAGACGCGTCTCATTAAAGCACTTTAATTGAGAGCAACTTGAGCGAGGCTGCGTGTTTGGTGTTTCGTTGACTGGCGAGACAATTTCAGTACACACGCTTTCAATTACCAACGCTTTTCGCGCTAAATACGACAATTAAACAACATGCCACACGATACGTCACAAATGCTCCAGTGTGGCCTACGTCGTTCCGTTATCGGCTCGCCGATTTCCACACCGACGTCAGCGTCGTTTAAGATAAATAACATTCATCCATATTATATCGCCATTTATGTCCGCTTCAGCGCTCTTACGAAACAATTTCGGCTTGCCCAAACTTTTGTTTATCATCATTTTACAGTTACAGAAACGCACCTTTCGTGTACGTCTTTTTCGGCGCAAATGATGCCATTTCGCGTGTTACATTACGCGTCAAATTGCGAAATAGTTTTGACGTTTTATGCAACTTTGTGAAATCGCGGGTCAAATTAACGGTTAAATAATGTATATAAAGTGTATATGGTTGTTTCGCTTCGCCTCGATTTTGGTATTCCTTTCGAGATGTAACCACTCTTTTCGACCATTTCGGTTTAGACTTTACAGTAATTACGATTTGAAACGTTAACAATTTGAAGATATCTTGTACGAATGGTTCACCTTAATTAACCTTCATTAGTAGTCTTGAGGGCGAAACATCTATATGTAATGTAACGACGATACAAATACGAACATGTAACGCGCACGTAGAGTTCAATCGATTTCGATTAACGCGGACGTTAATTAATGCCAGAAATGTATCTGCACTGTCTCCATCGTATTGGGATTTTGCTGATTTACCGACACGACAAACATATTCCAGACATAACATTTCTAAACATCTCAATTCAGTCCAAATGACGTATTAGTTTGAAATACCTCAGCTTTTCATGTTTTATATTATTTTTGAAACGAAACATGACTAATGTAAAATTTGATCAGATTTTAGACATCCGTTTTATTTTTATACACTCATTTAACTGAACACTTCTTTTCTTGATTAAACTTTGCATTACAAGTTTCTTATCATTCATAATCGTACGAGCAAAAACAACATAATACAGAACCGTTCAAGGCTAATTATAGTCATTTTTATAATGTGTATCAGTTGAAGTTTTACGATCATAATTCATGCAAATGACGTTTCTTCAATTCGCGCAATTTTCTTTCTTTCTCTTTTATGATTTTGTTATTTTTTCTTTGATCGAAAGATTTAATTTTAAATTGATGCTTAGAAATAAGTGCTGCAAAATAGCTGACCATGGGGATGAAGGAGAATAAAAGGATTATTTTCTCAAGCGACATTATACGAATTTCGAGGAAGTGGGAATATAATTTTGTACGGATGGCATAAAACGGTCCTGTGGCGCTGTATCGAAAGTGCCAGATATCGACCTGTCTAGGTCTAGACTAAACCTCGACCAGAATACCTTGCGCTCTTCGCTTTATCATTGCTTCATTGTTAGAGGGCATTTTCCTCGACATTCATTTTTTCAATCAATATCACCATAAGATTTAATATTTGAACAAAATTTGTGCTCTAGTAAATGCTTTTCACATTTTAAAAGGCTAAAAGAAGCGAGCAGTTTTTCATAACAAAAAGTCTTATTCATCACCGAGCACTTTTCTGTTCAAATTTCATCGAATTACTTTCGATCGAATCGGGCTAAAAAGCGTGGTTTCGTCCCTCCATTTTGGATGGATTATAACGAATGAGTAAGAAATTGCGAAAGTGAAAAAATGAGGCAATTCCGTCGCCTCGTTTCGTGCTCGCTCATCGCGTGATAATGAAGGGAAATATTGCACGGGCTGCGGATGGAAAATACTCGAGAGTATTTCGACTGAGGGTTCCTTCGAAAAATGCGCACAGTCGAGAGTTATTTCGTGAGAAATTTGCCTACATTCCCGGCCATGTTTCAGCGACGAAACCCAACGGTTCAAAATTAAGGCGGTGTAACATATTTACACAAGTTCAATTAAAACTTGTCGGTTATTTTACTTTTTTTTTATTATAATTAGCGTATGCATATTTTAGTATAAAACAAAAGAGAACAAATCCAAATGTAGATTACTCATTGTACAACACATGTTAATGAAAGAAAAAAACTGAACTGAAGATAATTACTTGGTTTTATGGAACACGATGCGAATCGAATAAACGATTGAATGAATAAATCTAAAACGACGTAACATGTTTTATTGCTATCCTTGAAATAATAATTTCAGTATAACGACCTCCCTAATTTCGCTCGACAGATTAGATATACTAACAAAATCAATGGCAGTTAGAAAAATACATAGATCAATGTTATCAGTAGGTTTTGCGACATATTTCGTTAGTTTACGAGCTTTGTAGAAATATCATCTGAAACAGAAATCTATCTTGTGAAAACTTGGAAATTTGTCGCCGACTTAAGACTGTTAAATTATTTGAAGTCGCTTTTGTTCCGCCAATCAGCGACATTTTTATTTCATGTACTTTAGATTTTGAACGAACAAGCAGCATTTCATTTAGTTCATTAGCGAAAAATTGATATTTTCAAATAAATAGAATCTCGCCGAGTTAAAATTAGGTCGTTATTTTTTGAACTCGTGAAATTATAAAGAAAAATTGTATTGAGGAAGGTTTAGTATGAATTGTGCGTAGTAGAGTGAACATGAAGTGTGTAGGAATGACGATAAAAAGGGGGAAAACGAATGTGAAAAGCCTCATTGTGAGCAGGCAGCAAAGGTTGTCATTTCAAAAGCTCTTAGCTACACTTCACATTTACCTTTCTACCATTTGTGTGCCTACAGTTTGATGAATCGAAAATATTTGCAGAAAATAGCATCTGACTAGAAATGTTCATATTCATCACGCGAATAACTTTCTCACAATCTCACAAATTTCTCTGCTATTGTATTATTCGTTTTTGACTTTTTTTATTTCAAAATTCAATATTTGAGGTTTTCACCAAAATTCAAAAAAGTGCGCAAAATCATGGCAGTATTTTCAGTTTGCAAAGATAATATTGATTTCAAAGTAATGTTTAAAGCTAACAGTTTGGAGTAGCAGATAAAAGCGAAGCAGGAAACTATTTTACCGATGCAAGAAAATGTTCGAGCGCATCTGCATTATCTGCAGTGAATAATTCAACGCTCCTTAAGTACTTACAGTCGATAAGAACAAATACACCAAGTCAAAAAATATATTTTCCAAGATATTGTATTTTATATTTGATGAAATGGAAAATGAAATTTAGCCAAGTAAACTAAATATGATTCTGCTAAAAAACTCAAATTCATCTAAAAGAAAAGGAAGCAAATGGAAGGAAGCTTTCATTGAAGTGTATAATTATTCAATTCAAATCTCGCGCGCAAAATAAGATCATTAAATAATTTAGTATGAAAATAAGATCCTTTAACGGTTTCGTTTCCTCGATTACTTTTGATATGTCTTCTATAAATTAATGTATAGCGTGCATAATAAATAACTAGCTGTGTAAAAAAGTCGTCATTTCTCTGGATCTAATTAAATTTAATTTCAAATAACTAACTAAATTACATACTAAAATGAAGTCTTGATTTTCGCGGCTGAGGTATTTCTGTTTGAGCTCGATGTAGCAGAGTTGATTCAGCTATTGAGCGAGACGTTAATATTAATCAGTTTGTTCAGGATATACAGGAATGAATGTGAACAGCCGCTGAAGAGAAAAATGATAACGATTGCTAGAGATTTGAGCGCAAAGTTTGGTTTACATAAACGCGCGCGCGCGCGCGCGCGCATGTAATTAGCAGACAGGTAAAGTTTACGCGTGTTATTTATTTGCGTGTTTACGAGCGAATATAAGAGCCGATAGCGAACCGGCTACTTTCTAAGCGACGGCTCGCGGCAACCGGCAACCTACTCTCGCCGATTGATCAACTCACCTGCACTTTATTGCTAGCAGGTCACACGGATAAATTAGCAACGCCGCTGACGCGGCTCCATCTTCTCTTGAAACCATTCAGCTGCTTAATTCTAAAATGACGCATTTACCATTTTTTATGTTACGCTCTTTATTTTTAAAGTTGCTCGTCAAAACGCCCCCTTCTCCTTGTCTCGGAGGAAAGTTCATTTGTTTTAACCTCTGACCTCTGCAGGAGAGATATTTAGCATTTATTTACCTCCAAAATGCTCCTTTTCAGCATTTCGCGGATCGATTCTTTTTCCATTATTTAATTATTCGACGCTGACAGCATCTCAAGAGCTGAAAGCATTATGCGCCAATTGCGCAATTCAATTGCAATGGTTATGCATGTTTTGGCCTTTGATAGGCCATTGGCTCGCGCTTACAGTTACGCTGTGATTCTATGTCGTGATTTTTCTCGCGACGCTACTTGCGCGACATGTTCTGTACAGCTTATTTACCTTGAACACGTTATTATAGTGATTTAGTAGATTGCTGAATCATTTGTATAGTGATTTGAAAATATTGCGACTATTTCGTTTGAAATTGTTGGTACTTTTTAATACTATGTTATTTGATGGTAAAATGTGTAATACTTGCCGCTGCTAGAATGTCTATGCTACTGAAAAGTATGTCTTACCTGTAACAGAAAAAAGGAATTTATCATTATTTGTGGAATATTCGAATAGTAGTATGTAGTTTTAGGTTTTATGATTGTTCGCAAATTCCCAAAGTGGCTCTACTTTGTGCATTTTATTTTGAGTCCAAAGTTATGCGGGCTTTATATTATATTTATTTTCATCTATTCAAAGAATCCCTCGCAAAAATGGCTTTCAGATTTACATTTACACATCGAGTATTTTATGTGACAATATATTCTTTGTTGTAGCGATGAACTTTAATTTTACTTGGAGATGCGACCTAATTAACATTTCAGACTCCGACATTTCGGAGAGAAATTTGGATTTTTGAATCTTTGACTGAAATATAATTATCTAGAACTTGCATTAATAAGGATCACAGAGTATAATACTTAGCATATAAATTTCAATTTATAGTTAATCGAGTTCAGAGATAATCCTTGAATTCTAAGCTATTTAAAAGTTAACTTTTCTATTTTTGTCAGTTTAATTTATTAACATGAAATACCTAGTTACGTTATTATAACAATCTGAAAATTTGTATAAAATGCTATTTTAGAATAAATTGATAATACTATAATAATTCATTTATTTGAAATGAAATAAAAATTTGAATTTTTTCCCCCAATTCATCTACAGATTTTATTTGATCATTTCATATTAATATTTTCGCAAATTCTCGTACGGTAGTTGAAAATCAATGTTAGAAAAATGCATTTTTATTGTGACATACAATTGGCATTGCCGTAACAAGTAATTAAATTTCATTAAATAACAAGATTGTAACAATTTTGATACTTTTTTCAGAATCATGTTTCAACGTCCTTTTTGATTTCTTCTAAATATTAAATGATTATAAATCGTTACGAAATGCAGCTGTATTTTGATATTATCCAGAGCAAGTGGAGCGTCATCCCGTGGGAACGTGTCGCAATCGTGATGAAGTGATTAGAGAGGAAGAGGGATATGTCTAGCCAAAAAAGCAATCGAATGAATAAACAATGAATGGAGCTTCAGCGACAGCAGTACGAGCTATAGGCAAGAGTAGGGGCGGCACGTAAATGAGAGCGAGCGTAGGCGAACGTCAACGTGCGCCATGTTTGTATCAATGAATGAATGAGATTCATTGCGACAATTAAGCGACGCTGTTGTCGCGGATTTTCACTTGATTCATCGCCACTCAATTGCTTAATATGCTATTCATTTTGTTGGCAACGCTGCATCTCTGTCGGTGTCATGGGGAAATGTCGCTTTTGTCCAACTCAACTATTTACGCTTTAGCTCCATCTAACACCTTATCATGAAAGATTCTAAAATCAGTCCACTAATACCTGATTCAAATTATTCTTATTAATGGAATAAGTTGAGAGTCCAACTTAGCATTCCTTTACAAACTTTGAACTAAACTTTGGCAAGTTATTTAACAGATTATTTTTCTCTTTTATGATCAAACGAAATATGTTTGAACCATAAATAGTTTTTGCATTTACAGCGCATTGATTTCGGGAATGTTGAATTCAAGCAATAACTTAACTGAACTTTAAGAGAAAGTGGAAATATTTTTGGGAAAAGTGGTTCGAGCACATCATTATTATAAGCAACTCACGAGAGACCGAGTCCAAAAGAGAATTACCTTCGAACTTTTACAGACGTTTCGCAATGAGGCGTTATTATTAATGTCACGTAGTGCGTGCATGGTTATGTGGACAGGTCGTTGCATTGTTCGCAAACGCACGACGAGGTTTGTTTGCGCACCGGCAATTTACCAAACAAAGGATGAGCTCAAGTTTCTATTCGCGAGTAGACACAAGCTCGTGGAAATTGATCTGCTCGATAGAGAATACAACCGTGTCAACGTTACACAATTTTTGCCGGATGAATTGTGAATGGTAAAATCCAAAATGTCATGTCTATAATTGTTAATTCCGGAATTAGAAAGTTGCCTATAAAAAGTGCAAAATTGGACATTTTGGAAACGTCCGTTTTGGCGTTTCAGTCGAATGAAATATAAGTGGCTTGTTTTTTCAAAAGCTGCTGCGTATATTTGATCTGAAATTTGTTGAAATGAATACTTTTTGCAAATTAATCAAATAATTGTGCGAGTGTGCAATGCTTTTGAGCATAGATAAAAGTAGGTTTGTTGGTTCATTGCGCAGCGCGCAGGAAACGTGATGAAAAAATCACGCCGACTGTTACAACACCCTTGAGTAATTCCGCTTTTTACGTGGCATCTTGTTTTTCATAGCATGCAAGGTTAGTGCACAGCACATTTGCGGCAATAACCAGCTTTTATTTCCCGAGAGTAATTTCTTTTTCAGTTCTTACAGCGCAATGTGATTTGTACGATTAGAAATATAACAATTTTTCATTCAGCCATATGAATTATTGTATGCTTTGGTTGTTCAAATACGATAACACTGTCCGAAAAATGATACTCAACGCAACAGAAATGTTTGCGTTCGGAAAGTTTGCAATTTGTTATACAGGCAATAAGTCTTTACAACAAATTTGTAGAATTACAAAACGTTACGGATATTATTCATTCGAATATGCAACATACTTTGATGTAATCTATTTATATTTGCAGATATTATTTATTATAATGCTATAAATGTATATTGCTTCTTAAAATACATTTCAAATAAATAGAAATAATCAATTATTTATGAAACGTGTATTATATTTGTTGAATATAGTTTCATATGACGATGAGTTCAGGCCCCAAATGAATGATTTACTTTTGCACTCTTATGGAATTGCAAAATCTGTCGCGACTCTTTATTATTGAGGACTGAATATTAGATTGGATGATACGTTGATAAAAGCTGTTGCCTACACAGAGCAAAGGTGCAACGAAGCGCATAGCGTAAGACTCGATCGGCGGTACAGCTAGCCCTTGCCAAGGTGGATAATAGTGATACGCATGCCTATTATTACATCAATGTTCTCCAAACTTACGAACAAAGTTCCTTTGTTTCGAAACACAGAACCTTATGCTTGCTTGCTGGTCCATCTACGTCAATCAAATTAATGACTTATGACAATTATTGAAATTATAGTTATTATTTCGAAATTACTCTGCATTTTGCTGTCATTTTCGTTCTATATATTTTAGCTTTTCCTTGAACCAACGAGATTTATATAGATATTTCTACTAGATTATTATATATCTGAAACATTTTGAAGCAATTAAATCTCATCTAGAAATAAACTAACCTTTTTCTATATTAATTTAGCGAATAAATAAATCAAACAGTCAATTAAAATGGAGGTAAATTATAAACTCTAGTACGGTGCAAAAACACTGACCTACAAATTTAAGGTTAAAACTGTATTAAGCTAAATTGAATTGAAAAAATGCAACAACTCGACTTTTTATTTTGAAATTCATAACTGTATTTAGAAAAAGTTGCAGATTAATATATTTTTGCTTGCAAAGTCAACTGATCATTATCAATTATATAATACTTATAACTGTTTAATCGTGCACTGGTAGTCTGCTCCCTGTAACAGTTGGAATTATACGGCTCACCATTTGAATATATTTAATTCATTGATTAACGTTCGTTAATATTCAGCAGGTAATATTAACAATTCTCTCTGAATGCAAGTGCGGTTCTAATGTGTAATTATACTCGGTTATTGATATCCGATAATACACAGTGGCCTTGTAATAACGGTTGATAAAATACCGTGCATCAGCATTCGAATCATCTTGCGGAGGAAAAAAAAAAGCAAACCAATTTCGTCGAGCACCAACTATTGTATTGACAGCTATTCAACTTGGTGATTCCGAAATCTGTGTCGCTGCGTTTCAATCGCAAATACATCAAAAATCACATTTTTCAATCAGAACTCGAAATAATGACGTTAATTAAAGTCTTTTTTTGTGCGCCGGCGTTTCTTACATCGGCCTCCGAAGTTGCGTTCAAATGTAACGAATCGTCAAATACGAAAACGCGGTGGAAATAATTTTGCACTTTTTATCCGAAAGAATCTCGGTGTATCTGCAGCGTTGCTTCTCGAGGATCGAAGCTTGGGAGCACCTACGGAATGCACTCGATAGCCTTGGCTGGTACGACGAGTTTAAGGTGTACAGGGATTGCCGCTGGAAAAGTCTTGAGCACGATGACGCGCGCACAGAGACTCCGAGTCATTTTCGCATTCCGCCGCTGAGAAAAGTGCTACGCGGAAATTTTCTTACATAATAAACAGACGAGTTAAAAAAACACACAACGCCTGTCAACGGCCACTTAACTCAACTCGCTTTCGACACCTACGTTTACTCCAAATTTCTTACAACCACCAGCTGATCGAATTGTGCAATCGCAACGGATGCAGGTCATTTTTATGCTTCGCCAATTATTCCTTTTATTTGTCATTATTACGTGATGATAATGTACTAGGAAATAAAAATGTTTTGATTAAATTCTTCGAATTATTTAGTCAGAAGAATTGTGTTTTATCTAAAAATATAATTCACATTTTTCGCGGAAACATTTTTACAAGTAATCGATTTAACATTTTTATTCTATTTCGGGTAAAATGTTGTTATTAGAGTTGAGACGAAGTTTAATTACGAATATTATTTACTTTTTCCAAGATCTTTCCAAGAAGTTTAGTATAGAATATGTTTCTTTAATTGAAACGCTTAATTTTATGATAGTCAATGAAGACCGTATTCTTCTCGAGTCGCAATTTCTTTGGCCCGCGAATTTAGAGTGATATAGACAAACGCGAAAAGAACGCTCAACATTTTTATCTTTCATTGAAGTTTTTTGTGTTTAAAGAAGAGTAATTGAATACATTACTTACCAACAGTAAAATGTTCAATATTTTATTATCCTACGAAAAAAATAGTCACTCAGTAAAGCAAGGTACATATTTCTGTTGCACAAATAAACTTCATCAAGTTCGCAGAAAAATGAATATATGCCAGCATTCTACACATATACAGTGAACAATTTAATTAGCAACTTTTCGCGTAAAAAAATCAATCTAGATTGAAAATTATACAATACTGCGAGCAATTTTCCTACAAAATGAATGTTTTGTTTTGTTTGTATACTAAGTCAAAATGATTGAATTCAAACTATAAGACCTCTTAATATTCAAGACCACAAAAAGGAGTGCTGGCTGTTATGCGATATGAATTGGCAATACAAATCAGCGAACAAGAATAAATGGAATTAAAAAGTTCTCACCGGTAATAAAGAAAGCGAACGCAAGGCTTTTCTGTTATTACTAATTCTTTAATAGAGAGCAGGGTTTTTGAACACAACAACCCCTCGATCTACTGGAGCATTGTAAATAAGGCACGCCCGGCCACGTGGCACGCAAAAACCTAATCTGTAAAATGTGCGTGTGCGCGATCATTGTCTTCCCTCCTTTGTCTCTAACCACATAACTTGGTTCCAGATGAATGACGCAAAATATTTTCTGTGCAATCATTGCAAAGAAGAAATGATGCTAGATAGTAACGACCATACCGATCACTGCACAGCTGATGACGGAATCATACTCTAGGTTTCGTGGAATATTCCATATTGGAAAAAAGTTATAAATAGGTGGAGTATTTTTATAAAGACTCAATAATGTATGAATAGTCTGTTTAGTAAACAAGTAGATAAAAATGTATTGGTATACAATCTAATAGTTGGGTCCTTTTGAGATGCTGAAAGGTTTGCATGACAATATTTGCTTGAAAACGTTATCGTTGTGAAGCTTCGAGACCTCTTTGAGCGGAGGAACTTTTTTTTAAAAGCTTTATGTTTGCGTTATACATCTTATTTGAGTGCAACAATTGTATGTAAAGCTTTTGCTTGATAATTGCGCATCTATCTTTTCGACACACACACACACACACACACACATAGATGGACATGGTAAAGGTAAATGTTTCTAATATCGGTGGAGTGTTTTTTTTACCATTGAACAAATCAAATTTTTTAGTTTGAAAAAGTTCATTACACAATATCTGTAGCGAAATGTACATGCTGAAGAATAATATAGGATGATGAAATGGAGGAAAAATTGAATAAAAATGATGGACATTAGCAAGCAAAGTTTCACGTTGTTTCCGAGTTTAATCAAATCGAACTTAAGTTCTTTTATGATTATATGCAACGATATTTTCAATATTTTACATTTTGTGTGACAGCTTCGAGTTTCGTTAAATCAAAAACATCTCATACATTCTATGTCAGAGTTGTTTATTATTTAGCAGATGAAAAAGATAATTGCAAATATAGTTTTCCCAACTTTATTCTTGTTTCTCTTTGTTTTCTAAACTGTTTTGTTGGCTCGTAGCGCGTTTGACAATTTCATTATCTAAGTTACAGTTGACTAATGTGATGCCGTCAAACGACTAATGTTTCATATTTTTACAATTTGCGTTCTTATAAATGACAATTTTGGAATTCAAAACTTATCATCACGTGATATATTTCTTTTGAATCGTTTCTTTCTCGGAAATTATATAATTCGTTATGTCGTGCTTGATTGGGTTTGTTGATAAACATTTGTGACATAAAAATATGACATAATGAATATTCAAGACATTGTATACATTTAATTAAATATCGTGTTGTATTTAATACCTTAAGTATGGAATCAAACATCGATATCTGTCACGAGTTTCAGCACGTGACATAGATCTGTAAACTGACAAATGACGAAAAAGGGTTCGTAATTCCAATTAACGTATCAAACACTCACCCTAAAAAGTTAACCTCATTAACTAAAAACATTTTCTTCGAAAATACAATGCTTTCCACAAAAATTTTATTCAACACATTTGCGTCACTGTAAAACTAGGTTTTAACTAAATTTCGCATTTTTATTATTTATAAATAACCAAATGCTCTTGTATACAATTCAATGAAATAGTTAAATTTAATTAAATTCCATATACTTCAAAGAACCTTTTCCCAGTAAT
>JABFQD010000879.1:0-21633 GCA_022817045.1 Psix sp. ZL-2020 | reverse complement strand
TAAAATGTTTATAGTAGAAATTAAGATAGCATTTGAAAATAATTGGATGCAAAAAATATTCATAAGTACCAATTGTCCATCTGAAAAGTAGGTTTATGAAAACATTTACAATTATACTACGCAGAGCATGATTCACACGACGTTATTCGATATTGGTTCTCGCGTCTTTCAAATGGCGCGGTCCATTAAATCTCCCAGACATTATTTTTACCCGGGTAAAAGCTGTGACATCATCGCGCCATTTGATCATACATAAATCAACGAAACATCCGTTACATAAATTTGCATTAGTTATGCAACGGGAAAATAGGTATAATTTATAAGTTACAGTAATATCGCAGCGACTATTGTGTCTGCGTAGTTTTTATAATTAGACGTGTCAAATATGGAGTTTGCCATTTTTGCATAGAATATAAATCAAGCAATACCAAATGGTTCATATCTTTTGATGCGTTATGATAAAGTAAATTAGCAAGAGCTATGCTCTAACCCTCGCCTGCTAAATCAAGGCTTCAAATATTATTTTCTTTGACTCCAATAAACCGTCCGATGTTCTTTGAATTTTTGATCGCTCCTATTTATCTTTCGTCTCTGCAACAAAATTGTCTCGCTGAAAACAACTAAACAAATAAAAGCTAACTCTCAGTATAATTCCACATCTGGATTATATACAGCACTTAATATATTCAAACTTCATTATGTATACGAAGCCTACCTACTAATTATCGCTAGACAAATATTGTGGCATAATAGATTACAAACAGGAAATGTAATTTACTAAGTGAATTTTTTCATCTGCTATTAGAATCTCAAAAAACTGAGCAAAAATGATGTATACATGGTAATTGACAAATCTTTTCAATTAAATGGTCTACTAAAGTACATCGCGACACTCGTTTCAAAATAAATACCGCGAAATGATAATAATTTCAAACACACGTCGCTCGCTAATGTCATTAGAGTTTGCGCTTCTTTTTGCTCCTTTTTTATGTATGCTCAAGAGCTGAGCGAATGCGAAAAACCGTCGTGAGGAGAGTAAAAGGAAGACGAATCAGCATCCGCTAATTTGAATTGCACGTTTAAATTTAGAATAGTCGTCAGATCGCGATGTGCTAATGAGGTTACAATTTGGTCTCGTATTCGCAATGAACGAATTTCGCTTCGCACTCGGCCTTGGTTGTGACATGCAAACTTGTATTTACATATTTTGGCGCGAACTCAATATTACAAACGATTTTCACCGGCTCTTTCTGTTCATGATAACACATTTTGTACATAGAGAAATCAAATTTGAAAGCAGCTTACAATAGACAGCTTACAATAATTCGTTGCGAATATTACGATTTTATTGTCAAAACTACAATATGCGTTGCATTCTTTACATCATCCATCATAGTTTGTACAATATACATCGTTGTTATTGCAATATATAACGTGATTTTTACGATGCATTCTTGTAGCTTTTACGATTAACATTGTTATTCTTGAAATATGCCTTGTAATTTTTACGATATATGTTATAATTTTTACAATGTGTATCATGTTATTTCCAATGTATATTGTACTTCATACAAAATTTATTGTTGTTTGCACAATTTATGTCGTAGTTTTTACGATAAAATCGTAATATTTACCTTAACATCGCAAAATTTACTATATATATGGTACTTTTCGTAAATTCGATTTGCCCACATGATTCATGAGACGAATCTTTCCGGATGAATTTCGGCATCGTTTAAAAAAGGAAATGACGCATTTGCATAATATTTCCTTAAATATGCATTGTTACAACAAAGCAAAATACCTTTCAATGAAACAAATCTCAATTTTAAATCACGCGACAATGATTTCGGAAACGAATTTTGAGAGCTAGAAAAATAAATTGGTTTTCTATTGATCCGCGAATGAATTTCACTGAAATCTGTCGCGACGAAAAAATAGTAGAATGCGCACGCGTGAAATGATATTTAATCATAACATCGATTGCGAGCTGTCGTTTTTTGTTTGTGTTAATAACAAAAACAAGCTGTCTTGATGTTAAATAACACGCATTTCGCCGACATCACATCACGTCTTTTCATGTTGTCCGTCCATCGAAGCGGCATCCAAATATTATAAATGCGCACTAAATAAGCACACGTCGATGTAATATTGACATTCGCGTAATCTACGATGACTTCGCACGAGTTGTAAATAGATTCCGACGCCTCTCGCATTTGCATGCCGGGTACCTATGAATTCAAACTCGAGCCGTTTTTTTACTTCCCGTCTTCTTCCTTGTCTATTTCTATCCTCCTTTTTTCGTAACGCAATCAATCGATGAAAATCCATTTTGCCAAACGTCATCGTGCCTATTTTTAATTTCAGTATCGCTCATTTCAGTCATCGACTAAGATAATTGAGCACATCTAACCTTCTTACGTCACTGAAATTATACTCTTCATTAATTTAGTAACAAAACCTGAATCATTTTCTGCCAACCTGCATATAACTTCAGGTTCAAATGAGATTTCGCTCAAAGGCTCTTTCTCAATGCGATAACATATAATTTTACTCGCGCAATGAGAAAAAAATGAACTTCGAGTTTAATTACGGTTAAAAATTCAACTCAACTTCTTGTTTTGAGTCAAAACATTACAAATGACTTTTATTATGAGATATTTTTTATGTTTTGAATACACGAAGGATATATGAGGTTAAGACAATTTTCGTGACTAAAGCAAATAAAAGATGACTATTAATAAAGCGAATATTTTATTCACACAAATAACGTTAATGAAATTAACATAACATATGATATGTTATCATTAGTTATCATTACTTATTATTTGTTGTTTTCATCTATAAATATCACGGAGTTTATTTAGAATAAGATTAAATAATCGCCGAAATCAAAAGTCAAAATGGAACTGTGTAATCCTATTAAGTGAATTTCGCTGGCAAAAACACGCATAAGTAAACATACGATGTAAAACAATGTCGATTCGATTATATGAAATATTAAACACATTTTTTATGGTTATCGTAAATGTCAACAAATTGAAGTTATTGATAATGAATCTATTCCGAATAAAAAGTCGTATAAATTACTATAATACGCAGTAAGTTGAAAAAACACGTATATATAACCTCAATTATGATCAAATAATTTGTTTCTTTATTGTTTAAAAAATACAGCAATTGTATTACATTGACTGTTTGTAGATTTTAATAAGGAAATGAAAACATTCCAAGACATTGTTGAATTATGATTTTTATTTAATTATAATCGATTTGAATAATTCCAGTAATTATAAATGTTTTCTTTTTTGCAATATCCATTCTATTTTTCTTTTAATTTTGTTTCTGATCACTAATCATCTTAAAATATGGCCTTAATTTTTAAATAGATTGATTTCATTTAAGAATAGATAAACAAGCTATAAAATATATAATATATAATTTCATAACATTTAACGCTTTATTTTGAGCAGGTTGACTTAACATGTTTATATAACATTTTCAGCTAGAAATAGAAGTCAATATTTGGCTTTAAATGTTTTGCCTGCAGCGTGCATAGAAACGCATATTTTTCGGCCAATTTCACACGCACTATTCGCTCTCGCGAATAAATTGATCTTTTCACCGACAATCCCGTGCTTTCACCTGTTGCACTTCTTGAGCTACCCTCCAACTGGGTAAATGCTGCGGCAAACTACACATAACTTAAACTCCGACAAGGCTTCACATCTCAATTGCAAATACGCGATGGACTTGTCGTCGAATCAGTTTTCATTTAGAATTGATTATGCCTTCGCTTAGTCACGAAGTCGTGCAATTTTTTTCCACAGCAAACGACGGAGCTGAGACATTGTTCATTTACAAAAAAAGTTTAAAGGGAATGGAAAAAGTAGCTTTTTCGCAAACTGCACTCACTTTAATGTGAGATTTTATTTGCAAATCGATCAAATTTGAAGAATTTAAATTGGATTTGAATTTCAAATGGCTGTTTCGCATCGGACTAAATTAAAAGGCTCTGTAACTCTTCGACTACCACTTCCAAGTGCAAAATCAAATCAGCATAAATGTAAAAGACGTCAAATTTGCGCATGGCCCCATAAAAGACAGGCAGCTTTTAGTTGCTATTACAATTAATACAACTCGCGAACGAATAAAGGTCTTTTTATTTAGCTCCAGGCTATTCACAATGGTGACGCTTTAAAAGCTTAGAAGAAAATGATATTGTTTGCTGAAACAATAAAAGTGATCGTGAAAAAAGAATTTGTAATCCGGTCGTGGCGCAAACAGTAAATCATATGGTCACTTTTTATGATGCCATGCACTCTACGACTGTGCAAAAGGCGTGGAATCCTAGACGTAGACTGGTTCGTCTGAATCGTCTTATGGCTAATGACATCATTGCCAGAAACATGCATTTCATTCGAAGTAGTGTGTCTCTATGGTCCGTTATCTTATGACACAATTTTGAGAACGGTTTTTTAATTTCGACGACATATATGCATGTACTATGAATAGAATTTCGTATATGGAAATGACGTATGACTAAGTAGTTGCAAACTATAAAGAGAGTTAAAGTAATAGGATCCACAACTGTAAAATCTTTTTAAACAAATCAATTTTATTTGTTAAATTAGTTGTCATTACAAATTGTATTTTATTTCTTTTTCAATGAGGAAATATTTTAATTTTAATTATATTTATGATATGCAACTATGTAAGGGAAGTTATGTACATATAAAATTTCATTTATCAAATTCACTGAAAACAATTTTATTGCAGAATTTGTTGTGTTCATAATAAAAATATTGTATAATCGATAATGTAATACAAATTATAATGGTAATAAAAGTCATACGATCATAACAAAAGTATAATCACATTTTTTATTTACTATAAATCATTTTAACATTTCTCATACTTTATTTCATAGATAAAATTTCATTTCGCAGAATTCATGGATAATCTTGATTCGTATGCAATGTAAATTTACGTAATTTGCATCTAAAAATGGTTTTAAAAAATATCTGATGTATAACCGAATTACATAATTTTTATAGCACACAAAACAGCAATAAGATTGTCTTCGTTGAAACGACACGTCAACGACATATTTCATTCTGAAATGAAAAAGCAAGTCGATTCATTGAAACAAACCGCTAAATGAATTTGCAATTGACAGTAGTAGAAAAAATGGCCATAAATCATAAAACGTAGGATCTTAAGTTCCAGTTCTTCATTATTGGAAAGCTCGAAATAGTTGTTGGAGCGGAATTTAAAAACCCGTTTGCCAAATGAAAAGCAACCCATAAAACATACGAAACGTCTCTATAAGCGAGACAACACATCTCATTACACTTAAGCACTTCAACATTTCATAAATTGAAACATCGTCCTGTAAACGTCATCAACGTTTCTTTCCTCAGCGAGCGAGTAAAGGTGCTCCGGAGTGGAGACAAACGCGACGAGAAAAAGCAAAAGAAAAGGAATGCCTGGACTTTTCGCAGTTAGCCTGATTGGCGTGCATGAATGTTGAATTAATTTGATTAGCTGGCGATGGTAAGCTCGTAAACTCGCGGATGGAATGCGCGCGAGCGGCTATTGTCGGGGCCGTCGAGTTTTTCGCGTTTCGCAACGTGCGATTTCCGTCTCGCAACCAGTCGCCGATGAATCGCCCACAATGTATTTTCTCCACAAACAGCGTAACACTTTCCAAGGTTCGAGTCGATAACGACGTTATCGCCGATGATTTCATTGTACCTGCGCGCGCATCGGTTTATTTTAGCCGCGATTACGTTAGCTGACATTGCGCCGAGCAAACTCATCGTTTCACTTCCCTGCGATTAATTGTTTTATCCATGAACCAATGGCTTTTAGCAAAAGCCTCGCATTTGAATGCGAATCTTGCGGATGATTCACCTGTCGAAGGTAGTGCATGGTCGATGAGATTGACTGGAGGTGATAGATTGGATGTAATGAAATTAAGATGTTTTGTTGTAAATTTATAAATAAAGCTGACTGAATGAAAATGCTGGTCATGAATATGTCATGAGGGAGTGCGCCGATGATTCGGATTTGTTGTGACTTGCTTGCAAATTGGATATTTCAGCTCGAGCTTCATTTCATATGGAAAAATGAACGCGCGATATGCTTCATTCAGAACAAGAGATTCGTTTAGCTGGAACGCAACTTTTTCCTTTGAAGTCACTCGATGAAATATTATATCTACGCGCTTTAAAAATAGCTTTATATATTATGCATCTGCTCGATGCTCGTTTAATATTACTATCAATGACGCTTTTTTGTTTTGTCCACAAATTATGCAGACTTATATAGAGCCTTATCAGATGATGCAGTTGGATTTCGAAATTAATAAACACTGACTCATCGTATTTATCAAGTTCACGCGATTTAAGTATATCATAAAAGTATAAAAGTCGCATCGTCGTACAGAATCGACAATAAAACGATCCAACCTACAATGTAGATAAAAGTTAACCGCCAACTAAATATCAAGTCACAAGTTCACGTCGTAACAGAATATATAATGAAACATAAAAGGTAAAATAGAGTACTCGAAGCTTTTTTCAAGACATACTTTAGCCTCACAATATATAAAAGCATTTAATAGAGTTCCTGAAGGAAATGCTTTTTTAAACATCAATTTAAATTTTCATCCTAAAGCCGAGATTTATAATCCTGAAACTCATACTGAAGGTTAAGAGCAAACGTTTTTCAAATTTATGTCGAATGCAAAAACGGAGGAAAACCCGCTGAGAATTATGACGATGTTATTATATGTTGTTGGAAATCGGAAAGTTACAAAAAATATAGAAAGGTAGTATTACTATAGATAACATGAAAAACCTGTTACAAATGCCATCGAGTGGAAAAATGTGAGCGGACGCAATTTATACAATTCATTGAAAAATATTTTTTGATTACACTTGTATACACCATCAATCTGTATCTAATCATAATCTCACGGACCAATGGAGGAAAATAGATTTAGTCCAATTCATAGAATAACAAACCCTCCCATTTTTCCATTTTCTTTCAATACGTTCAATAAAAATGCTATTCGCAGACACAACGTGGAATTTCCAACTCCGCAACTCTCTCCAAAATGATCATAACCTATTTTAGAGGTTAGGAACATATCATTGCAAGTTGATACATCAAATGATGTGTAATTTTTTGTCTCAAGAACAACGTTTGCCGACGAATTCAATTCTTGTACATATTCATGCAAAGAATTGAACCCTTTCATTGAATAAATAGCAGGTCTTTTCGTTGCGAATTACCATCGGCTCAATCGCGGAATAATATTCCGATCAGATATAGAGCTAGAATGCAGTCTTCATAAGCTAGATAAACAAGCTAGATTTTTACGCCGGTATGGTAATTCGTCCGTGGGCACATGTATGCATGCGGGTCTACTTGCAAAACGCGGAAAATTACCTAACCAGCAGTCTCCGCGGGATCACTCTCCAAGTGAACCATAAATTTTGTCCGCTCAACAATTTTCCGCGGAGCTATAAAAAACGTCGTTTGGTCGGCGGACACTTTATTTTCCACCAGCGAGTTATAATTTTCATAAGTGCGTAAAACAATGAGACTGGCATCCCCCAATTTTGTTGAACGCTTCTGTCTTGTAACTTGCTGTGGCCATAAATTATTTAGCTGAGATCGAATTTTATAATATGCCGATGCAGAAAGATTCCGCGAATCGTTTAATTGTCGCTTAACAGCGCCATCATATCAAAACTGAAAAAAGGATGAAAATCAATTAACAACACTGTGACATTTAATATTCATTTGATTTTGAAATATTCTATAAATAAAAGATATGCTTATATATATATGGATATCTGCGAACGAAAATGTAGGTTTAATTATATAGACACGTGTGTATTTTATTCATTTAAAGTTTACGTTCAATTATGCAAGTAATATTTCATTCATATTTTTAAGTTTTAAGCTTATCATTCATTGGTTTATATTTTATGTCTATATTAATTTAGATAGACAGTTTAAAAAACTTTGATGATTTTTTAAGTTTTTATTTTATTTTAGTTTATTTTTAACTTAACTTCAACAAATATTTTTCAGTGCCTGAGATTTGAACTCATGTCTCTAAAATGATAGTTAACTTGTTTATTATAACTAAATCAAAATTGCTTTTATAAATAATCTCAGCTTATTGACATATATTACTTTAACATATATTTTGAATACAGCCTTACATTTTGTATTGAATTAGATTCTGATATACTTTTACTCTTTACTTTTACCCGTTCCTCCGTATAGACAGTTATATAACGTACTATATATACATTAACTACTCTTTTTATGTATATTATACCTAAAATAGAACTTACAATAAAACTACATACTCAAATTTTAAATTATTATGACTTTTCAAATATCTTCAAAATGTTTCAATATTTTATGATTATATTTATTATAGATAATTCAATCACATATGACTTAACACGTATTGACAAATTCATATAAATAATAATCAACTTCAAATTACTAAAGTTGCAGTTCTAAAAGCAATATAAAATGTACAGTAAAATATTTTGTTTTAAAGTTGATTTCAAGCTGGCGAAATGATTCCTCGTAGTCCGTAGCACGCAATTAGTTGCAAGGAGTGCGGAGAGAAAAGTTTGATGTTTCGCATTGTAAGGTCATCAGTCATTAGTCCGACCCATTTTCTCGGCAGGCACTGGGTGTGGTGGCGGTTACTTGTGTCCGCCCGTCGAAGATGGGTGTAGATACTTGCACAAGTCAGCGCATAATTCGTGCACGTGCATCATCAATCGTTGATTTGTGCGCTGAAGATGGCGGCAGCGTCTAAGCGGCCGGTGCACTCGCTATTAACGACGCTCAGACATGCATGCACGTGAACTCAAAATCAGCGTAGGCGTAGTTGTCCTGCTACCTATCGCACCCATTTGTTTTCCTTTTCTCTTCTTTTCCCGCAAATTCGCACAACGATTGGATTCGTTCAGGAGTTCAATCCAGATGACCACAACTGACCTCTTTCGAAAAGGTTCGTTTGGTATAACTGCTGTGAAAAATAAACATCGAGTTAAAGCAAAGCAAAACTAAATCAATTCAAACTCCAGAAAAACATTTTGACTTAACGTTTTAAAGGAAAGAAATGTTGTACTTCCAATTTTTATTGAGCAATGAAAATTAGTTTTAAAAATTAATTGAAATTAAATTAATTTTAAAAACTGTTAACAATATGTTTGAATTTTATATCACTAAATTTTGTTCTTAAAATTTGTTCAGCAAACACAGTTTCGTTTATTGCAATTTAATGATTTCAAGAATTGACTGCATCGTTTGCAAATATTACAGAACATGGAAATTTAAAAAAATTACAACTTTGTAACGCCCCCTTCCATATACTAAGATTCCTTAAATGGTCAAAGAAGAAAAAAGATTTTACCTTACATTGATTTAACATTCAAACTTCTATTCCATAGAAATACGTAGTAATCAATTTTGCACGCGCAATATACAATGGAAAATGAAATAATCCGACCGTGAAGCTATAAATTACACATAGTTAAATTACACTTTTAATACATAAATGCGATGATTGTTCTTTTCGTTGAGCACAAATACACATCTCCTCATTTAGAATCACATTATTTGTCATAATTTGTAAAATGCATTACTTAGAGATTACTACTATCCGTTAACTAACGACAAAAAAGCTCATATTTGTTGATGCAGATGAAATGATATTGAATTGAAGATGAGTGTGAAAACACAATGGACGAAAAAATTGTTGGATCGCGGTGGGGAATGGGGGAACAAAAGAACGCGAGATTTGTAACGCAAGCGAGGTCGAAAAAGTTAGCAAAAGCGCGTTCGGACAGGTGCATATATTAATAGAAACGGAAAGCGGGCGCGGTCGTGAGCTAGAAATCTAATTTTTGCGTCAGCCCGATTCGCTGGATTAATGGAAGAGCGAAATTTCGACGCGTTTCGGGTGAGCGGCAGTCGAGCGCGAAATTGAGTTATTCCTTGAATCGCGAATGAGTAGTTTTTTTGAACCGATGAGATGATACATTTGTTCCGTTTTTCAGGCCAATGCAAACCGTCGCCAGAGGACGACTCTCAGATCCTGGACGACAGCCCAGACTATAGTGAGTCCGACCCACCCCAGCCGGAAGAAAGCGAACAAGAAGAGCCGCCGATAATCACGACAAAACCTGCCACTATCCGAGCAAAGACCGGGGACAATGTTGTGTTTCCCTGTCACGTGGAGAACGCAGGTACTTTGGCCGTAACCCGCTTATCACGGAGATCATCTTTCGGGCTGAAAAGGATACTTGAATAGAAACATAAACGTGTCCATTAGGATGTCATAACATAATAGAGTGTACAGTAGAAGCAGTCTTATCTCGCATTTACGTTACTTGTTTTCGTTCGATTATGTTATTTAGTGTCTACGAGATAGATCGGAATTCGAGCATTAATATAGGATGCTTTTTCCTGGACTGAAAGCGAGTTTTTAAGTGATCCAACCGCATGATCAGACACCCATTATTAATGGGCTGAGTTATTCAATTTTCTGTGATTTAGATAAAGCGGTGGATCAATTTTAATTTTTGATTGAGCCATCGAACGTTCCGTTTTATGAGGCGACTAATGTTAGACGAATGAAGGAAAATACAGTTAACATATTTCTAAACAAATTGGTGTCTGATCAAAAGAAGTGATTGTACTCGAGTCAGTCATAGTTGAAAATAATAATTATTATTTAGAGATTTCTTGCATTAAGAGCTAATAGAAAAATTCAGTTTCTCAGAAACGTCATTATTTTAGATCAATCAATGAAAGACTTAGTAGTTACTGTCAATATTGACTTCCATATTCCATGTCGGATAAACGACTGTCAACTGATAACTCAGCTATGCGAGACCATTTTTCTAGGCGACCTTGGCATGGTTCGAGTTTTCCATATGATAAAGAAGAAGGCTGGCTGGTAAATGTAACCAATTTTTTTGTATTTGCAGCGGAATTGGCGGTCTACTGGAACAAAGACGATGAACTGCTGATGATAGATGAAGAGAGACTGACGAGCGACAAGCGTTTCAATCGAGAAGACGACAAGAACTTGCTCCTTAAGAACGTAACAAAAGCCGATGCCTCAGACTCGTATGTCTGCAAGCTGACGAGCACGCCAGAAGTTAGTGTTACGCACAAACTGCTCGTCGATGTAGAGGAAGAACCAATGGTTTTTATTCGCCCCTCGAAACACCTTGACATAAGCAAAGGCGAAAGCGCAACTTTAGTTTGCACAGCAAGAACGGCGGAAAAACCAAACTTCATTTGGTCCCGTGGAGTAAGTATGACTAACAGGTAGATGAGAAACGGTAAGAGTACAATTCGGAAAGGACATTTGTATGAATCATTGAAATGCAATTTTGTCAATGTTTGTCAATGTTTGTCACGTTTTGTAATTGCGATGACGTACGTCATGAGTAAGAGACGACGCTATATTAAGAAACATTGCATTGTTATTTGAATGTAATAATAATTTGTTTTTATGAAGTAATGATAATATTGTAATAACTGAAATTAATATTGACATAATATTGACATGTTATCTCAAATGCTGTGTAATGTTGTTTTAATGTTGAAATAATTTTGTATGAACTGAGTATTCAATTTAATTTCAACTTCAATTCAATTAATATAATAAAAGAACAAAATTTAAATTTAATTTAATTTTGCCAGCATATTTACAACAAATTACTATACTATATGATTATACTATGTGATTCTTAATACAAAATGAAACTAATTAATTGGTCGATAAAATATTTTCTGGATTGTCCTCTCACGTTGTTTCATCCTTTAATGTTTCAAGTAATTAAAGCATTCAGTTATAAATAATAAATGTCAAAGCCCTCTTATATAATAAAAATTATTCCATTGATTGACGGTATGAAAGAGTTCGATGATTCATAATTACTTTGACTCGCGTCATATTCTATCGCTGGATATCTTATCTAACCGAGTTCTTTCATCAAAAACAATAGTACAGAACATTTCCAATTCCGAAGTTTGTTATCTCACCTTTGAGATCAACGAATCGCCCATATCGAAATGCATGATAAATAGACGCGAATAGTTTTAGCTTTTATGTATGAATATCTTTGAACAAAGTGGAACACACGAAAAGGTTGGGTTACAGACGAAAGGAATGAGTGTCTCTTATCAGGACAATAAAAGGCGCTTGATCCTTTTATAACTGTGATCTCAGCGCGGAGGATGCACAATCATTCTTATTATATCCAACTGGTCGTGACCGGTCCGTCGAGTACCCTTGAAACTACGTCTCAAATCAGTTACAAAGCACCCGAGTGTGTTTGTTTTGGAACAATATTGACTTAACACCGATCCGGCGTGAATGTAGCAATGTTCTCACAGGCGATTTGTATCTCAACAAATACGTTGTGATTCATAAACAAGGTGCACGGATAAGATCCGTTATCGCGGCGTAAACACACTCGAGTGCTGAGCTTCGAAGGAGTACCGACAATGCGAAAATTCACTCCTGCTGAATCAGCGACAATGACGATGTTATAATTGTTTCATTAGGGCCAGCGCCTGCACTCCGTGGACCAGACAGCGAACAGCGCCTCCTATGTAATTAAAAATGCGACGAGACACCACGCCGGAATCTATATGTGCCTTGCTGACACCGGAGTTCCAAGTCCGCCTATCGCCCATACCAAAGTCGTCGTCCTCTGTAATTACATTTATATTCATCAGCCTTGCTCATTTTCAATTTAATTACTATTCAATTACTGCTGTTGATTCGCTTTATTGATTCCTTTTACTTCTTGCTATTCATTTATTCGTTTTACAAAACTGAAAAAAGGATACAATAAAGTCATTCTAAATATGACTTTATTAGAAAGCAATAAACACAGGTGCTTGTAACCCACTTGACATAGCAGGTCACTTGGCCGTTTAACATTTTCTCTAATCAGTGATCATTGAATTGACATAATAAAACGTATTTATATTAACTTGTTTTCAAGCTAACAATTTTTTTTTGTTCTAAACAATCATGCGTAATGTATGATTTTCTGAATTAGTGTGGAAAACCCTACATTACATACAGCTTTGAGTATGCAATATAATATTTATTTTTGGTTTTAAATAAAATTGAAAAAAGTTAAAGATCAATTTAATGCAATCTTTTTCATTTTCAAAATTTAATTTAATATGTTAAAAATTATAAACAAGTTCTGATCCAGCTAAAATAATTTAGTTGTAATATGTAGTCATGTGATCAGCTATATAAAGTCGGCGTGGAATTATTTGTATATGAGTATAAATTTTTCCATAAATTAATTATACTGTTAGTTTTTGTCGCTAATTAAACTCCGTGGTTCAAAAATGTATATTTCATTAAAATAACGACTTTCAGACCCTCCAGAAGTGAATGCAGAAAATCATTATGTACATACTGGTACCGGCATCGAGTCCCACTTGACATGTATTGTCCACGCACATCCTCATGCTAAGGTCTCTTGGTACCACGAGGGCCGTCCTGTTCCAATTCACGATGAAAGATACTCAGTTTCCTCCCAAAATTCCAAACACATTCTCATCATTAAAAAAACAGCAGAATCTGACTTTGGCACCTACACTTGCAAGGCCCATAACCACTATGGAGAAGGCTCCACGAACATCACTCTGCAAGGTAATAAATAAATAATGTCAAAATAAAATAGAAAACTTTATTTGAAATGGTGGTCATAACATTTGTTCCTGTTTTAATTTATGACATTTTACTTCGAATATAACTTATGTGTTGAGATACCTCATCTCGAATATTTGAACCAAGTAAAGTCATCGGTTTAAAAACGTGGTTGGGAAAAAACTTTCGACAAGAAAATCGTTCAAACTGATGAAGTTCTAGTCTTAGAATGTGCTAAAAATAAAAAAATCAAGTAGTGTTAAAGTGAAACGAGAAAAGTTATATTATATCACACAAAATTATGTTATTTAAGGAGATTAGGATATGAATTAGGTTTTTATATTAATATGTAAAAATATATTTAATAATCAAATATGAAAGTATGTAACATTTGAGCAGAATTTCAACATCATTAACTTGCAAGATTTAGAAGAAAAAATGATAAAACATAACGGTAAAATACGTCAATTCTCGTGGGAGTCAAATTGATTTATTAGTTTACACACAATTGTTTCATTAGAATTTAATCAGAATGTATTATTTACTTATTTATTTTTTTCAATTTATACGATTATGCACCTTTTATATACAAAGTGCATAATAAGGAAAAACAATATACAAACAAAACAATTAGAACACGAGATTATTAACAACCCAATTAAGGTGTCGATAACATTCCAAGATAGAATCAGAATCATTTGATAAAAATATTGTTGAGATGTTGTTGAATGGATATAATAAATAACTTAAAAACAAACTATAAAATTACTAAAATTACAAAAATCATAACATTTGTAATTTCCAAAATGCAACGCTATCTAGTGTCAATATTGATTATAGAATTGTTTTGTTTATTTCACTTTTAATTTTTAAATTAATAACACTCATAAAATATTTATTTAAATATAGAAATTGTTTATATTAATCTTTGTATCCCCTGTAATTATTCAGCTTCCTTGATTACCTTAATTTTTGATTAAAAAACGATCAAGTAGTAAGGTTATGTCCACCTCTAGTTGCTACCACATCTTCTAAAAGTAATTTTTCTCTTTTTGAAACAATTGAATTCATAACTCTTTCGCTCTTCACCAGGAACACCGTCCCAGCCCAAAGTGCACCAAGGCCAGCTTGACGATAACAACGACTCGACCTTCATCTTGACCTGGCACTTGGAGAGTTTCTCGCCGATCACCGAATACAAAGTAATACTCAAAAGTCTATTACAGTAGAACCTCCCATACTGTACGATTTATCATTCTCGCCTCGATATCTTTATAGCATCAGAGACATAAAAAACACGCATAAAAGAAGCGAGAAAAGGCCTGAAATACAGAATGGGTGGACCTTTTGTTGGGTTCAGTTATTATAGTACGCCTTTTGACTGGAACGATGATTTTGATTGTTGATATCTATCCACAGTTGGAGTATCGTAGGAAGGGAGAAGATACGTGGGAAGTTGCTGCTCCGCGAGTCACTAATGGCCAAGGCAAATCGTTCATGGTAAAACACCCCATTGAAGGAATCCGACCAGGTCCATATGAAGCAGTACTTTCAGCTCGCAACCACTACGGATGGTCACCAAAATCTCACCCGTTCAATTTTACTGGAGGTACGTCCATGGATTAGTCTCAATCTAATCGATTCGATACTCTCGAGCGCGTTTGTATTACTGCGCTCGAGACATCATAGAATCATCATTTCTATTCGATCACTTCATAAGTCGCAAATCCATTTTGAAGTTTTATTTTCATGACGCTTTTATTCGTTTCAGAACACAACGATGTGGAAAGGAAATGGGAACCCCGAGGCGGTAAGTTTACTTTTATTATACTAAAATTTGTGAAGTGAAAAAGAGCAGTAAATGTAATTTGATTGTATTTTTATTGAAAACTGTTTTATCAGATAAAATCATATTTAATTTGGAAACTCATTTTTTAAGCTGGTAAATCTGATTGCCAATATAAATTGTTGTTCTTGTTAAATAATACGCCAATCCAATAACGATCGTAGCGCTTGAATTAATTCAAATATGTGGCAAAAATTGTAAGTTTCTCGAGGAAACTATAATTTCGCATTAATGTTGAAGAAAAGAACAAAAATGGCTTTAATTTGTTTACATTAAAATTAATATCATTCACCAATTATCCACCTATACATCTACAAATGGCGTAATAGAGTGTTTTAATGTATATACCAATATTTTCTACTATGTTATAATATTGCTCATGAAGGCTTGAAATTATTGCTTTCAATTGATTTAATGAAAAAGATAATTAATATTTGAATTTTATTTCAGTTCAAGGATCAGCAATGACACCTAAAAGTACAATTCTAGCAGTTGTGGTCCTAGTCTTTTCTTCGCTTGCTTTTAGTGATCTTTAATTCTGTCTACGTAATCAACGAAAGAAGAGAAAAGAAAAGTTTAGGTAAATTAGTATTTTATACAGAAACAACTTTATTGAAAGTAGTAAAAAAATTAAAGTTGATAATTAAATAGTTGATTTTTATTTGTAGGTAACTTGTTGTAGCCAAAGCATACGTCTACTGCGGCACCGAAGTGCATGTAATGTTCAAGAAATTGCCCAGCTGCAAAATTAGATCTATCGTGACAAAGTAGCGAATCTAAATGCACCTCCACCGCAGTCCAAATTGTCCGTTTTCAATTTTCCATCGTGTCTCTCTATATATGTGTGTGTAAACGATATTCAAATACCAATACTGTGACAAGAATCCGTCGAATTACACTTGACAAGTTCTTTACATATATTTTTGTATCGAATCAATTAAGACTCTTAAGCCATTCAAGTACAATTGTTTCTTGAGCACAAGACGAAGGGAGATAAAAGCTTTATAATTGATCAAAAGGAATTCTATAATCGGCTCGACGATCATCATTTTATACGACTCAGCAAATACTTAAATGGATTTCCATTATTTTTATACACTCATTTTTAGAATCGTAACTAGTCATTCCTGAGAAACTTTTCTTTCGTCAAAATTCAATGTTATCAGAAACATTTGTGTATAATATATGTAAAATATGTAGATAATCCGTGAATGCGGTATATATTTTACACTTATTATATACAAATTGGCTGACAGTGTTCTATCCAGACAATTAAATCGTATAAAATATTGTTGTCGCGCAGTTGAGCAACAGTTTTCCATTTTCATATGAGAAATGCTGTTTGCGAATTAAAAAGAGAACTTGAGAAAGCATATATTCATGTGAAAACGAAAACGCGCGCATTTGAAATCAAAAAGTTGGAGCGAGTAACATGTTAATGCGCTCATCGTAATGTAAACTACTTTACAATCGCCGATGCGGCATAGTATTCATTGTATATGAATAAGAAATAGCGATCTTTATTATAATTTATTTTTGTATGTTTGTGAATGACAAGACAGTTAAAGTGTTCCATATTATCGAGTTATCAATGTGTGTAAATCTTGGTAGTTGTTTGGCTTTATTGGCACAGGGGCAAAAGAAGTGACGCAGAACGAAGTTTCGATGTTGTTTGGGTTTCGAGTGGCTTTTCCCAAGCTGGGAAACCCAATCAAACACGAAGACCTTTTGGAAAAGAAAATTGTCTGTTTCTGGTGGGCGAACATTAGAAAGATTATTTGTTTGTTTGAGTGTATATGTAGGCGCGCAAGAGTGAGTGAATGAGATAAGTGTTTGGTCAAACGTTATACTGGAACCCTTAGTTTTTCGCGTTATTTTTTACTTTACTTTGTAAGCGGCGCAAAACACTATTATATTTATATGATTTTATTAATCTTAGCAAACGCGACTAACCGAGGGTTCGGGAAATTAAACTGGTACAATATGTAATTAGTTGCAGTATATCAATTGGCATTTGTATGAATATTTTTTCACTTGTGTATACAATTTTGTAACAATAAACGATGCTTCCAGATAGAGCTATTGCAAACATGGATGATTCCATATTATACCATTTAATATTCCAATCAAGATTCATTTCGTTTTAGATTTAATTGTAAAGCATAAATTATTATGGTCCAATAATTAACAAGACGATGAGTAATTGGATTTTCAAAACGCGCAGTGCAAGCGAATCAAAAATTAACATAGTATCGAGGTCAAGAATTTGATCAGAAAGTCGCTATGAGAATTTTGGACACGTCGCACTGATGATGCACAGACCTCGAAAGCAAAATGAAGAATTTGCAATTTATTCCGATTCCGAATTCATGATAGAATTTCACTCGTGCCTTACATTCTTTGGAATAGAACATACGTTTTTAGGTCACATTTCGCTTCGCTAATATTACATTCTTTATTTTGCGTCGAGACAAAATTCTTACGATCTTTTATTGTAAGAAATGGATTTCAGCAATTTTTAGGCTCCCAATTGCAATTTGTACAAATATTCGCATCTATTTTAAGTTTTTTAATGACCATTAAATTGTTATTTTTCACGAATTTACAGTGTGTAAATGTATATTATATTTTTCGCTGAATAAAAATTATAAGAACTATTACATTACAAAAGTGTGTTATTTTTTTCTCCTTGTTATTTGAATATAAATTCCAAAAAGACAAAATGATGCAAAATAAATAAATATGTGCAATTCTAGTGGATGGTTAAGCTAGTGAAAATAATAATTTAATTAGTTGAGATAGAAAAATGATTGATGACAAATTAGTGATTGTCTTTCATGACTAAATAATTGTCACGTTTCTGTTTATTGACTTTTATTTACAATGACGTTTTCTGCAATAATTTACAATCATTAAGGATCCTTCAGAAAATCAGATTTTGATACCTGATTAATATGTAATTTTTGTACAACTATTACATCGCGAAAAAAGGAAACTTTTCTTACAGTTGCACTAAAAATACACATCCATAATGTTGCATCTGTACAAACTCTAACGCTCAGTAATTAAAATACCATATACACTTTGTATTTCGCCTGTTAAATCAGGTGATTCGTTTTACATCAACGAGTAATGCTTCAACATAACAGGA
This sequence comes from Psix sp. ZL-2020, assembly GCA_022817045.1. NCBI lineage: Eukaryota > Metazoa > Arthropoda > Insecta > Hymenoptera > Scelionidae > Psix > Psix sp. ZL-2020. The sequence goes on along the minus strand of JABFQD010000879.1, from coordinate 2,895 downwards.
TTGTATTATCGTATCCATCGAAACACTCATGTACATTTACAGTGACAAATACTGTAAAATTACAAAAATTTACATTACAGCGACATATGTTTATTGTAAAATTAGAAAACGTTATTTAGATTATAGTACTTTTTACTGAAAATCGAAATCATCGAATCAGTTATGAAACACAATGTAAGTCGCGAAAAAATGCTGATGTTATTTTGGATCCATCAAATAAAATGATACAAAAAGGTGATGGTCGAGTTGTTTTGACATGTTCGCGAAACAGCAGACAAGTTGCAAATTATTTGTAGTATTAATATCCATCATTTACACTATCTATTCGCGCTAAGTCAAGGAACTATAAAAGCATAAAATATCATGTAAAAATCGTACGAACTCGAACGTGTTTTAATGACTTGCGATTTTTAGTTGAAAGCAGGTACTATCGTGCTAAATGATTAAGAAGCACTTGTGATTGTTTGACTGCTTCATTTTCATGTACAAACATGAGGTGATTATTTCATTATCGTATTCGCAATTCATTTGTGACTTTATATTTTTGATTGAAAAAAATTGGTTACTCTGAAAATGCAATTATAGACTTGTTTTTCTATTTTTCAAAATTTATTCTTGAAATATAAAGATCGATGATTTCGTCGCGATGAAATACAATTAATGTTTATTAACAAATGTACCAATAACTCTTATAAAATGACACTTTTCCGCGACAAAACTTATTTTAGATTCACACTAATTTAGTTCTCATAATACAACTAGGTTTTTTCAAAAACAATAAAATTAACATGTAATAATTGCGCAAACAATTATCGAATTAAATCAACGATCATTTGTTGAGATTATTATTGTTCAACAACAAATCAAATGTAACATACGCGTTGTTAATTTATACATTAAGTTAATAGATAATTTAAATGGCCATAAAAATCAAGTTTTTGACTGATGATAAATATATATAATTTGATAATTACATTTAAGTTTTGTATTAAAAAAATAAAGGATAGTTTCATCATTTGTAATGCTCACGATGATTTGTTTCCAATCAATTGAATGACTTGCGTGAAACACAATTCGCTGACAATGAAGAGTTCTCATTTTTAAATCGTTTTATTGAACACCGCGTAAGGCATAGTTTAAAAAAATACAACGGTTAAAAAGTGCAATATCTTGTCATCTGGACGTCACATTCGGGTTTTATTCATTTTTACATTTGCATTTATCGCGCTCGATTCGAGTTTACAAAATATGAACTCTCCTTGTTAGTTACAACGTTGCTTTTATTGATTTTATCACTGTCTCAGAACATGATCTCGTGAATGCAAAAAATACTGTTAACGCTGACTACATTAATTACGCTACTACAATATGAAACGTTTCAAATATGAAAAATATTCTGTACATACTCATTACTTGTCGTTTAAAGAAACACGCTCAATACAAAAGAATGCACGTCAATATTCGAAGCTGAATTCAATTGTATCAGTACTTGCGAAATATTCAAACGTTATTGAATAATGCTAACGCAATTAAGTGAAATTGATCACAATGAAAAGTCATTCCGCTTATGCTCGTTATGATTAAATATAAAAGTGGTAATATCGTCAAAGTAATAAAATTGAAACAAAACGTTTTAGAGGTATCATTTACTCGCTGCCACTACGTTTCCTCAGTTTCACTGTTTCGATTTGTCTTTGGCTTTAAAGGAGATCCATGGCTTCTCCCTCGAATCGTCAGTCAGTTTTGTGCAACTATCTCAATACTTTCAGCTAGTTCCATCTTGTATTTGTTTTTCCTTTGGTAGTTAAATGTCCAAACAAAAATGATTCAACTTCAGCACTATAGGGTTAATTATTGGGTTTTCGCGAACCAAGCAAATTCAAATGAAGTGGAAGTATCGCGGGTTTAAATTGCACAATGCGACGACCAACGTTACGTATCAGCAATATTACTGACGTCTATGTTTCGAAAGCCGTGATAATTCAAATAATTTAGGCCACGAAATTCAGTTTTACCTTTAATTTCACGAGATTGTATCGGAGCTTTGCGCAATGTGCAAAAATGTTTTGTCTCATGTAACTTTGTTTCATAATTCAATCGAATGCATATTTGCGATGTTAATACAAATACCGATTTTTCGAACAAAAATAGATTCATTTAATTTTATGTAACGGTTTTCATGAAACGTAGGATAACATTCAACATCGGGATTGTTCGAACGACTATATTTTTCCTTCGGAAAATGTGTTGCTCTATCTTTAACATGAAATTTATTTATACTTTGTCACGCTTGAGAAATAGACGTAGCAGAGAGTCAACGTGTCAACGAAAAATGTGTTTTGATTCGCATTTCAGGATCAGAAACGAAGCCAGCGTTTTCTGACGATCTTCGTGGATCCTTATATATCGTATTTAAGGTTAGAGAACTCAGAATCGAACTGTCGCATATGCTTCCGAAGGATCGCACAAACATCGATGACGCAGTGATGAACTTCTGTGACGTAAACTGACGTATTAGCCCGAGGGAAATGAAAATGAATTCGAGCGTATAATACTATTTGACTGGTATTTACAATGATCAACTAATGAACACAAAATGAAATGACAGCCCTCAGTTTCGCTTCCGCCGGACGATTGGTAACCAAGCAATCACAGAGATAAAGTTCGACTTGCCAATGTTTATTCTATCAACATTTTCTACAGTTTATGTACAAGAGTCCGCCGGCCTCTCTCACCCTTAATCCATCAGCTTGCAGTGTCGGTAGTCATTTTTCTAACTTGCCATAGGTTGTACTTGTTTTCACCCGAAGAATAATCACAGTGATTTTGTGCGAAATTTGATTAAGTTCAAAAAAAGAACTCATTGATTCACACAGTCATACACTTTTATATATG
>JABFQD010000878.1:0-21650 GCA_022817045.1 Psix sp. ZL-2020 | reverse complement strand
AACGTGGTTTCAACGAGGACTGGCATGGACTAGAACAGGAGCCACAACAAGAGACATATAAACTCAAGTGAAGTCGGAGTTCCTTCAGAGATGCAGCAATGCGGATTGCATCCGAGCAACGTGGTAGGCGAATGGATGTGAATTTCGGGAGCCAGAGCTGCTGCATCACAATTGACCCAAAGCCGGTACATGCTGAGCAGATGGAGCAATGAGACCAAAAGACGCCATAACCCTACAGAACACCAATGACACAGATGATCGGTAGCTCTATCTTACCGACATTGTACGAGCAATCCCTATTGATACGATGATTCGATAATTGGGTCACTCGGAGCAGAAAGAGCACTCTGGAAATGATTATGGTACAAATGGATCATTCTTGTTTTGATGGTGAATGGGACCAGGTGAATCGAAAAAGCCATAAAACAATTAGAAGGTTTCCTGGGCCATGTTTCAGCCGAGATAACCAAGAAACAGCAATTGGTTGCGTAAGTGGCGATGTGTTGGTTTGATCCTTTTTCTATATTTCTTGGTGGAAATCTTCGTTTGGTCAGACATTATCTCACGAGTTATTATAATAGAATAGGCTGGAAAATTGCCGTCTAAATATAACAAAGAGAGTATCTCTTTTCCCTCGCCTCTTCTAAGCAAAATGATGAATTGAACAATCCTTTATGAAAAGGTTTAGTCTGTTTTAAGATGATGATTGTAGAATAAATGATGAAGAAGTAATGATAAAGCTGAGAGTGGATTCTATATAATTGAATGAAAAAATACAAAATGTAGGCTAAAATGTAAAATGAACCAAATTAGATTAAATTCTATTATTTATAAACTAAACATTAAAATACAACGGATTTCTATTTTTGTAATACCTATTCCCTGAATTCTAGTTTCACGAATGAAATATTAAGATAAAATTATTGTAATCATCTTTCTGTGTGAGTCAAACCAGGAAAAAATTGAAAATCATGTTACAATATATTAGGGTGCTAAATTTATTTTATTTTAAAGTTCAAAGTAAGCACAAGTTTCTTTTCAAGACTAATCAAGGAATTTTATTTTATTTATTTTTGAATTTGTCAGAGCTGCTCTGGAAATATTAAAACAACGTACACAAACGATATAGTATTTCTAGCAGAGGCAATTCTATCTTTTAGCTTCAAAAATGTAATTTTATAAATTTAATTATATACATGATATTTTATTGTTAAATATTCATATTTTTATATGTTCATTTTAATTTAATATTTATCTTTTTTTTTTAATTTTTCAATTTTAAATTTTGCCCAATAATTCAAACTACATTACTCAATTTTAAATGCTACCGCCTTGTTCAAGTTACCTTACTTAAATTTAATTGTTACTGCCTTATACAAGATTAATTCTCCCTAAGATATGGTTTCCCGTTAGGTGTCACCTAGAAGGTTGTGACACATCAGGAATCAGCACTCAGCACTACGGTCACTCTAACGAGGAATACTTACGTCTAGAGTTACTTCTTTTCACCGTACTGATATCCAGAATCTCATGAAAAACAGGATTGGCAGATTACTCGATTATGGCTCGACTGGACTTCGATTGCCGTCTTCATGATTTTTAAATTATTATAATATTAACTCATTTGCGGAAGAGCTGACCCTGACCTACTTTTTATATATATTGTGATGATACTGTATCATCACGTAAGGCTGGCGTGATCCCGCGCCGAATTCCGCGTGGCGCTAATTGGCTCGCGCGATTGATTGGCCCATCGATTGGCGGGCTGCGAAAATCTCGCGCGTCAACGGCCGAATTAGCCCAGATTTTGTTTGACTAATCCTGCTTCGCACCCGCGTAACAGGATTGAGTGTTTTTCCCTCGCGTTTTCTGTTGTCCCGGGAGCCAGTACACCGCGTCCCGGATGTGTTCGTCTGTCGCGCAACGGCGCGCCGTGTTACAATATATATATATATATTTAAAAGTATTTTTATGAATTGAATAAATGAAAAAGATTGTACAGAACCTTAAAATCATTACAAAGTCAAGAGTCTATTGCCTTAATTAAATCACTACCTAGAGCGCGGTTGCGACTTTAAGATGAAATTCTGTTTCCACCTGTAAAAGCGAGTCATTTCTCCATTTTGTCGTTCAGGAACCAGCAGGGACCGAGCCGAAAGAATTACTTCACGAGTGCTTACTAGGATCATGGAGAATCAAAACTGCGCAGGCGTATCGCTACTGCTAGTGTAAATTTTCAAATTCACAACAGATTAGTGGTCGCAAATCCACTCCGGCACCGCATAATTGGAGAACACTAATAAAAAAATTACAGGTAATAACGTTATGCCGAGGGCGTCATCACTGTTGCATAAGGTAATGGTTCGAACTCAGTAATTACATGCTTTTTTGGGTATTTAAGGTTTTATTGTCGATATTTTGGAAAATTTGTTAAGTAAAATATTGAAAGTAATTGAATTTCATCTCTTTTCAGTATTGATACTAATATTAGAAATTTGTTTTAACTATTTGATCTTATACTTTTCTTTTAATAATAATCAGTTTTTTAATTTTAGTGACCTGAGACTTTGATTTTATTTTGTGTTTCCTTTAACTTATTCAAATTTCCCGTCTTATTGGAAGGTGCTTGCCATCAGAAATTGCCTGCGGCTAAAATGACGAAAAGCCGTATGTTCTACCGACCTGCTGAGAAATTCGGAGTTCTTTTCTGCAAGTTTAGATATCTTGATTTGTTTAATCTTGATACTGGTCCAAAAAAAAATAAAAAAATAAAATGGTAAAATTTCGACCAAAGCAGGGTGTTGCTTTTTTTAGATCAGTGTACTTTAGCACTACGCATTTGAGCCTGGAATCCATCTTATTGTTTGATATAAATCACGTTTAATGACCTTGAGATTCCGTACTTCACTTTGACATTTTAATTCATTTTATTTTGTAATTTTGAATTCGATAAGATTCGATTAAAACGAAACAGAAATATTCCGTTAAAGTATAACGACAATATTTGTCTTTGGTTTGATTGCCACTTGTTTACCACGTAGAACCGCCGACGAAATTTCCTTGGTCCCGTAGCCTGACAGTCGACCGGACTCAGAGGGTATATGTGCATGCGACACAAATAATTTCGACGCGAAACGAGCACCTTTTGTGACAGCGTGAAAACACGTCACAATATATACAAGGTGATTTGTTTATCTTCGAACAACTAAATATCTCGAAAACTATGAATCGTATTAAGAAATGTACTATGTAAAATTTGTTTGTCTCAGAGGAGCCTATTGGATGACAACAATCTCGACCTATCACCTCCACCCCCTGAGGGTAAAGGGTTGAGCCAATTGTGAATTTCAAATAAGATCCCCTACTCTTTATAGCAGATTCAGATTCTCCGTAAAAAAATACATAGATTTTGTTTGAACGTTTTAGCAAGAATATTTTTGAAGAGTTATCTCTCACTAGCTTTATGTCATTCACCTTTGATGTTCTAGCAATCTGAAATATTTTCGATTTAAATATGAAAAGTTCCCCCTCCCCCCCCCCTTTCTATTATAAGTTGAGGGGTACTCATTGCTATCAATATTCATAAGGTTCCTAAAAACACCATCATGTTTCTTTACTCTCTGGTGCAATTCCACCAGAATTGCGAAAATTTTTATTTTCTACGGTTACAGCGCCATCTACTGGAAAACAAGAAAAATGTTTCAAACAAAATGAAATAAAAAAAAGGACAAGACCCGAATTGCGAATACGACAGTTGACGGCGACGCGCGCTAATGGGCGATTTGAGCGCGCGTTATTATAGCGCGGGACAGACAAAATAATATAAAAAAATCAACTCATAAGGTAAGGGGCGTTAAGTGCTACTGGCCTTTGTATTGAAGGTGGCACTAGGTTACTCAGGAAAGCCAGAAAGGGGCGTTGAACATCAGCGGTCAATAGCGTTCGGTAACAGCGATCGGCTACACAATCACACACTTTGTTTTAAATTTGCGATGCAAAACAAGGTATAAAACTAGGGTTGACTGGTGTGGCAAAAAACTTGTTTAAAATTACATAACGCAGTTTCGAAAAGTGTGCTATATATTGTTACATTTGTATTATAGTCACTATTATTCACGATATCATACTTTTTTTACAGGAAGATAAAGTTAAATGCCTTTGCAAAATAATGCACAATTTTCCACTTACCGTATTAAATCAAGTCTTATGAAAATGAAGTTGAAAGTTATAAAACAAACGGACAAGAATGCAGCATATACGAAAGCTATAACAGGTGATACAAATACAAATATCAATAGTTTCAGTAAATCATCATATTTAGTTTTATAAAACAAACGTAATTTAATCAAATAAATTGGATCTATCGGAAAATCTTGATTTAGAAACTTCAACATTTGTGGAACATACACCAAACTCAAAATGGTTCCCCCTGACATTAATGAGAATGCTAAGAAATTCTTCAATATTAGTTTATATTCTCATCACCATGAAACATAAAAGATACTTTTTACCTGCTGAAAGGACGAAAAGTCGACGCACCTGGTCAGTATTTTTATGTAACAATGTTCGGGTCCTTTCATCCTGGAAAATTTTCCAATCTTCTTGGATAGAACAATTTAATTCTTTTAACTTTATAAAACAAAGATAATTTGAATCAAATATTTAGTAAAATATAATACGATCTAAGAATCTATAGTACTTTCAATAATAAATTTAAAATGATAAAATTTAACAAAGTTGAATGCTAATTCAATCCTTTTAATGTTAAAATTCTGAACTTTAATTTTGCCGCTTGAAAAATTGAAGTTTATTGAAATTTACACAAGTTGATTTTTCGATAAAAGTAAAAAAATGTGACCAAAATAGGATTTTTCTTTTAACAATTGTATAATTTTGCTCATGTTTGAGATTGTAAAATCATATTTCGCGTAAATCGTCGATCTCCCCAATTCGACTAGCTGCAATTATTTTTACATCACAGTCAAGCTCGTGCTCCAGTTGCAAAATATGATGTAATCAATTAATTTTTTTAATTTAGAGTGTTGTTATGACATTTTGGAAATTCATTATTCTTTCATGAGATCTAAAAGTATTAGTCTTAAGATTCCGTTTGTAAAATTACGTTTATGCAATGATTTTTCAATTTTTACGTTACTTATTTCGATTTTCCTTTCGAAAACATTTGAGCAGTCTGTTTAATATATAATTTAGATAGTCTGAATCTCTTCGTGCATTTATTGTTGTATTTTTTTTTAGTTTTATTTTTGATAGTTCTAAACTTTTTCGTTTTATTACATTATTTTCAAATTCATGCAGAAAATCTTTTATAAGCGAAACTAACAGAAATTTTATTACTAAATTTAAAGAACATGAAGGAAATTTTAACAGTAACGAAGTTAATGTTATGAACAACAAACTAATAGAAATCGTGAAATGAAATTTGATGATTCTAAAATTAGACTTTGAAAATAACGAAATGAATGGATATTGCCCGTTGATGATGGGCAATATCAAGGCAGAAACGGATTAAATTCAGATGTTGATATATAGCGATGAAACGCAAATGCGTAGTTTACATAAACAAGAGTAGACTGAACAAACATCACATTATCATTCCAACTTACTGTTCGATGAAAGTGGGCACCAACATTTTTCAGTCTAGCTTTACTAGGGCTAGATATTTTTAAAAAACGAAGTGTGATATCTTGAAAAGATTAAAGATCAAGCTTAGATGTACCTAGAAGCGTTACTTAAGTATACAGAGATAGGCTATGTTTGACCACCCCCCGGTCCTTAAGTCATATAAGGTTGTAAATCATCAGCGTACATATAATGAGACATAAAATATGTCTAAAGAAGCAATCATTCACGTAGAGACAGAATGATAATGGACCTAATACTGAACCTTGAGGAATTCTGAAATCAAATTAAGCAAGGAACATGATCATACGATCGTTCATACTTTGACTAACATCATCAATAATGCCAAGGAGAGCAGTTTAAGTACTATAAACGGAACACCGTTTGATGAATATTAAAAAGAAATTGAGTAATTGTTTATGAGAAAGACGCTAGGTTGTTTTTGACAGGATGGGAAAAAAGAAATAAGCCGGAAGATTCAGCATACGTGGTTTTTTGACTTTCGCTAAGGGTACAACTATAAATTCCCAGTTATCAGAAAAACTGGCAAATTAAAGCAATCTTTTTGTCAGATCAAGAATGTAGGTAACAGGTACAGGCACCGAGTATGCCAAAAGACGCTAAGAAACCCCATCAGCATTACAGCTGTTTGATTTAAAGGCATCAGAAGCTAACAAAAGTCGTTTAAAGTGATGTATGAGAAATAGAAATATTGTAGGTCTACATCATACGAGCTATGATTATAGTTCAAGGATCATGTAATGTAGACGCAGAATATTTATAGATGCTAAACAAAGAAATTGTTTAATTGGTTAGGACTATGAGGCAGCGGAATACGGTTGTATTTTGTTTTAGTAACATTCAAATGTAATAAATATACCTAATATTCAGTTGCATTTACAAGTTGAAGCTTATGCAAAATAAAACGACTTTTGCTCGTTAAAAACAGGATTTTAACTTTTCTTCTTTGTGCACAATATTGATAAAACAATATAGGACTGCGTTGTCTTCAATATAAAGTCCTTTATACATTAATGTATGTAATTCATTCTTAAGAATAATTTTATTTCTATCAATTGATTTTATTTAGGGAAAAGAAGATCGTTTTGATCCGTATGTTGTAATCGAGACACAAATATCGAATGCTCGAGTTAGGATGCCATTATACCATTACATAAGATCTTCACAGGATTAATTAGGAACCAAAACATTCTAATCACTAGAGATATATCGTTAAGAAAAACTTTACTGCTTAAAAAATTAAGATCACGAAAATAAGAGGTGCACCATATTGATGAAAATTGAAGACATTATCTGGTTGTCAACGAAAACAAAGTCGAGTCCGGTATAACAGTTTGCAGTGTCATGAGTTACATTACAATGCATAGAATGCAACCTATAATATAATATAGTACCTATAATATAATATAGTAAATATAACTGACAAATTTTGAATTCAAGTTAAGTGCAGAACTTGATAGAAAATTATAAAGTCAATAATAAACTATAAATAATAGAAATAGATTACATAAAATTACAATATGGTTAATGGATACAATATTATTTTTATATATTTATATATACTTCTCATATATTCAAGAAATATATTTTTCATATAAAAATGATATACGAAAAACGGCAAAAAGTTGTACAAATGAGATATATTCCGGATATATTTATAATATATTCCGACATATATTTAATTATATTATAAATATTGACGTTTATATTTTTAACCATATATGAGAAAATATATTTTGAAATTTACTAAAAATATATTTTTTATTATTTTTTAAATATGTTTCAACATATATATTCACATATACGTAAAACGACAAAAAGTTTGTCACAAAAATATTTTTTCCATGTATATATAAAATATATTTAATGAATATATTTTTTTAAAGTTCAATATACATTTTTGTCCGTGTGTGTCCCAACGGCTCCCTCGAATTAAATGATTACTATTTGATTCGTCATTATCGTGATGGTATTGGTGGAAATATCTGTATTTACATCCTCAATTCTTTGAAGACTTCAGCACTAACGACGTCGGCAAGTGATAAATTAGACGAAATGGAATTCTTAATGGTAGTAATTAAATGTGTGTCATTTAAGCTTTTACTAACTGTACTCTAAAGAACGCCTAATCACAATATTACCAGTCATTTTCTTAATCAAATGGAAAGAATCTCTGCTAATTCTCTTATCATTATCATTGGCAATTTTAACCCTGATTTTTTGAAAACGGCGGTCATCCTAACGTTCGCCTAATTCCCACATAATTTAGAGGATGTCCCACCGCTGAGGATTGAATCGCTGATTAAATATTGTGAGGACAAAAACTTCTCTCTGATCTTGGACTGTGATGCCGATGTTCACTATGCAGTGTAGAGCTGCACAGGCACAAACTCGAGAGGCGAATCTTTGTTTACTTTTTTGGTAGGTTTCAGTTTAGAGACCGCAAACGTTGGAAGTGAACAGACATTTCACAATGCAATACGGAAAGAAGTACTTGACCTAATACTGGTCAGTACATCAATGAGACAGCATGTGCAGAAATGGAGAGTGTCTGATCGGCCATCCCTGTCAGACCACTCTACAATCGAATTTTTAATTAGCTGTGACCCAGAGGTGCCAGCGGAACCGCAGTAACTCCCAAAAAGCACGGACCCATACAGTGAGGACCTGAGAGTTAGTCTTTGTCGGTTTCCTGACAAGATTCACTCCAGGGCCCAGGTTAACATTCCGGTTGGGCTATTAACGAGAGTGCTCCAAGATGCCTACCAGAAGTCCAGGAAAATCAAAATTCGCAAATGAACACAAAAGACACCCTGGTGGAATTCTCACTAAACTGCAAATCAGATTGATGAAAGCTTTCTGCAGGGCTAAAAGGTCGGGTAGAAACACTGACTCTGAAAGATGGAGAACTTTGAGGGACTCTTTCAAAACTGAAACAAAAAAGGCACGGGTGGAAGCTTGTAAATCGTTCTGCAGAAAAATCAAAGTAGGAAGAGAAGCGGCAAGACTAAATAAAATCCTAGCCGCTAATCCACCAGCATGAGTTGGTGCCATGAAAATCAGGGATGGCACCTACACTACGAACGAGATGAGTACGTTGGAACACCTACTGGAAACTTTCCAAGATGTGTCAGACCATCTAAAGAAGAGAGGAGGGGGTTCTGGGGGCGTCCTCTAGGTCTCATTGGCGTCTAGCGGGCAAAGTCGTCACGGTCGGGAGACTGAGATGGACCATTGGTAATATGGACCCCTATAAAGCCTCGGGACCGAACTGCCATGGTAATGAAAGATGGAGGCTAGCTAACTGGACCCCTTCTGACGGTCTTCAGCGCCTGTTTGACGTTCTTATATGTACACCGTAAATGGAAAATAGCAGACGAAATAAGTTCTTTGTGAAAGAATACGCCGACGACCTGATGATGCTGGTTCACGGTCCTTTCCTCCAACCTTTCAGGAACCGAATGGTTGAAGCTATCAAAATAGTTGAAAGATGGTGTGGTTACATTGGGCTAATAGTTAACGCATCAAAGACGAAACTAATTAGCTTCAATCGAAAATATAAGCCTCCAACGATGAGACCACTATCGCTTTTTGGCACCGAGGTGACTCTGCGGGACGAGGTTAAATACTTGGGAATTTTATTAGACAAGAAGCTAGCATGGAATAAGCAGATCGATAAAGTCACAGGCAAGTTCCACAATGATCTTTGGCTCTGTAGAAGAGCTATTGGTCCAAAATGGGGACTTAAACCTGCGACTATGCGGAGAACCCAAATGCGATACTGCTACCCAGACTGACTTATGGAGCAGTCTTTTGATGGAAAGCGTTGCAAAAAAGATCCGCAGCTAGTAAACTTGAAACACTGAAAGGATTGATCCTAAAAGCCACATGTGGAGCCATGTGAACCACTCCCACCAAATATTCTGGAGCTATTATTAGATGTAGTTCCCTTTGGTCTTGAGATCATCGGTAATTCTGCCTTCAGACTTAAGGCTGATGGCACATGTACCGACAAGGGTACCCAAGTCCAACTTCTCCATGTCTTTAAGGACTTGATCAGAATGGGCAGAGTGGATTATACGATAGCCATCACCTTTGATCAAGAGTTTTCTATCTCGTTCATATCAGACACAACGGATGGCAGCTGAGGCATCTATAATCGTAAATGTGACCTTAGTACGTTTGTTCCCCTCCCGAGTTTCCTGACGGTACGCAAACTGAATTGATTGCCATTCAGTGGTGTGCCGCGTTGATTCTGAACGGAGGACATTTATGAAGCAATCGTATCAAAAATGTTTACATCTGCACCAACAACAAAGCGGCACTGGTATCACTTAGCTACGTAAGCACTAGATCTAGGCTTTTCGCTATGTGTAAAGGGGAGCTGAACTAGTTGGGGAAATGCTGCAGATTGCAGGTTCACTGGATTCCAGCACATTCACAAATCAAAGGTAACGTAATAGCTGACAAACTGGTTAAACTTGCCAGAAGAGCTCCGACGGAATTGCCGTCGGACCTCCCTGGTCCAACGAAGAAAGTTTTCAGCCCTTTTATTAACAAGTCGATCGATGTCAGCCATCGGTAACGGTGGCTTGATACGAGCACTTATAGACAGGCGAAACTGCTCATAGGCCCACATTTACGCCTCGACTAGGGTACTGAACTGAGCAAACTAAATAGGAGTGGGGCTAGATCTGTGATTCGGTTAATCACAGGTCACGCTCATACCAACAAACATCTTTTTAACTTAGATGTTGTATCATCTCCGGATTGTAGATGGTTCAAACGTGCACCAGAGGAGGTGATACATGCCCTATATTACTGCGAAGCACTGTCGGTGAACAGAACTGATAGTATTGGATCCTCGGTCGTAGAACCAATGCAACTCAGCTCCTGGAGCCTGGCCGACCTTTTGAAACTTGGCAAGACATTACTCGTTGACATAATAAAACGTTCATAAATGACAAATTTAGACTACGCAATATCGGATATTTGAGTATCGTGGCATGCGTAGACTGGACCAAGAATACATAAATGGCTTACAAATAGGAGAGGAGCGAACAAATGGTTCTTACATAAGTTCCTGGTAGGCGTGGAAGCCTTGTAACCCTCCTCCTTTTTTTATTATTATTATGATATTATATATAATTTCATTGATAGATTCGGCCCGTATATCCCAGCAAGAAATCGTTCATTTCCGCTGTGGTACTCACGTGATCATATTCTGTGTATTATAAATAAGAAAAAATATCATTCTACTTATAAGAAATTGAGATTGTGAGCGAGATGTAAAGTTCTGCAGCGTCTTTGTAAAGATGATTACAGGCATAGAATGGAAAACAATGCTACTGCCGATATCAAATCATTCAGGAAATTTATTGGTTTGAAATCGCATAGATCAATGTCTCGCTGCATGCATGATGGATCGGTTAGTTATAATGATGATACATTCATTTGTAATTATTTTCCCACGCAATTTCTAAATAACTATTCCGCATCTCATTCGGCTATCCTGGTTGCGCGGCTTAATGGATATGTTTTTGCATCCAATTTTGATGCATTGACTATTATTAGTTTGCTATAATCTGTGTTTGATATAATATTACTGTTAAGTATCAACAAGAGAGCGGGTCCTGACAACATTCGGAATATTTTTTTGATTAACTGCGTTTCTTCTTTAGCTCTGCCTATTTATAAGATTCTTCATAAATTGTTGCGTTTTGGTATTTTCTACAAATGCTATTCCATTGCATCAACAAAATTTTTTTACAGGTTGTTCACTCAAAGTGTACCCATTTTTTCATAACTATTCTCTTGACATTCTTAAAGAGAAGATTTTAAGCTTCAATTTGGTCAAAAAATAACTGTTTTCAAGCAAACGATACGGTAAGTTGAAAAATGGCAAAATGTTGACCAAACTAAGGTGCTGCGTTTTTTTTTTGGATAAGTGTATTTCAGGGATCATTACTTACCTAACTTTTCACTTCCATCTGGTGTCCCACAAGGGTTTTATCTGGGCCATTCTTATTCGTACTCTTTATGAATGACCTTCCTAACTCCATTGAGCATAGCGAAATCCTCCAGCTTCCTGATGATGCCAAAATGTGTGAAGAAATGAAAACATTTGATGATGCGAATCTATTACAGAATGATTTTTGTTATCTTGCTAAATGGTGCCTTGATAATGTTTGGGAATTGAATGTCACAAAGTGTGCTTATATGACTTATGCAGGGCGTAAACGCAATATCATTGATTATAAATATAAATATAGCGATAATTATCTTCAGAAGGATAATCGGTTCGTTAATTCTGATGTACTATTTGATGAAGGGTTATCTTTTAGGCCACATATTGATATAGTTGTAATTAAATCTCTAAAAAAATACCACTACGTTCTGCGACATTGTAGACCATTGAAGTCAATTAGGTCACACTTGATATCATATAAAACTCTTGTGCATCCAATTTTGGAATATGGCACTGTGGTATGGAACCTAGCTCTGAATCGTCGATTGCGGCCATTGAATCTGTTCAACATAAAGTACTTAGATTTTTGTATTATTTATCAGGTTTCCCTATGTGTTATGATAACCATATTTATGATTTCATTCTTAATTACACGAGCCTTGAAACACTGAAGGCCCGCAGGAGAATTATAGACAATTATGGCAAATTGATTGTGGTAACTGGACGCAAAAACGAGGAAAACTTGAAACTCTAGATACTGAAAATTTTCGACATTAGATTCAGACAAAGGCAATATCTTCCCGTTCCGTCATTATCCTCATCGTTTTGTTTAGTCTCCTTTAAATTGACAAAAGACCACCTATCACGATTGCGGTCGACGCTATGTTGCCCCTCCATTTTACACGGCCATCTTTGGTCACCCATGCTGGGTGAACCTGGAAGCTGAAATTCTGCTGAAGACATCTAAATATCTGTTATAGCACACACGTGCTGGATCTCTCAGATGCTACCATCTAGTATCATTAATTAAAACTTCAATTGTGTATTCCAACAAAAATGTTACTTAAGTGTTCCGAATGTAAGCGTGTTGTTCACGATGACACAAAAAAATTTGTAAAAAATGTCACCTCTGTTATTACACGAAATGTAATATTAATATAAATGTATGAAATTTTGATTATAAGATCGATAAAACGATTGAATGTACTAAGTAGAAATTTTTGAAATAACTAAAGAAGAATTTAATAAAACCTATGACTAATTATTGATGATAATGAAAAAAAATATATTTTTGAACAATGATGATAATTTGAAAATGGTAAAAAGAATTAATTGCAATGACTCTAGTAAAAGTAATGTTTGAGCCATATACAATAAATAACAGCTGTGACGTACCAATTGTGAAAATTGGGTTCTTATATTTAGGCTGACAAAGATGTAAAATCTTTGACCAGAGAAATCTAGGACGTTGTTTCCATAGTTCGAGGTATGATTACACCTATAATACATATAAGAAGGACGTTGACGCAACCAATGAGAAGCATGATACTAGGTCCTGTCCGAATGTTGATGAAGTGAAAAAATGTGTTAACTATTCGCCCCAAAAAATAAAGTTTATTTTAAGCGTTCTTAATGACAACCATGTGGCTATTAACTGAAAGTGTCCGTACAATTTATGTATACCAAGAAAGCTTGACAATGCTTAATAACAACTAACATATGTAAATAGTAGTTGTAATAAATTGATAAGCATTCAAAGTTTTTATAATAAATTTGACTAGATTAAAAATTTTATATCGAATAATGAATATATCGAGATTGTTACGTCCTGAACGAGTTTCGTTGAAATTGAGTCACTAGGAATTGTTCAAACGGTTATTGTCATAGTAGTTACCTACTTTATCGATGGGATCAACAAACGCCTGACGAATGTCAGAGGCAACTTTAAAGTTCGAATCATAAACCTGTAATTCATGAAAAAAATCCAAAGTTATATAAATCGTAAACGCTGAGCCTCAACAAACAAACACGTAATCATTTTACAATGTTTGTGTGTCACTATCGTAACCGACAATATTTCGTTCCTTCTTGGACGGCACCAATGCACTTTATCGTCTAAAAGAGAATAAAAACTACTAAAGCTCACAAAGGACTGTTTTACAATCAATAGAACTTTTCAAAAAAAATCAGCAGATGTTATTACGTTTATTATAAAAACACGTAAATGTACATTCAAAGAGAGGGAAACTCCCATGATTAAATTTCTTTAACAAAACTTTTATTGTTTTAATTTTAAGAATGACTGGTTCCTCAACGAAATACAGAATGCAAACATAAATATTAAATTTAAATTTTACTTGAATAATTAATGAATTAATGAATATTTAATTGTACACTTTGTACCATGACACTACGAATCAGAAATGTACAAATAAATATATTAAATGTAACAATTGAACAAGCAATACCGTAAATACAAAATATATAATAATTAATAACTATCATGATAAATAAATCTTGTTTAACACCGTTTAAAATTACCATAATGATTATTAACTCTACTATTGCTATTATTGCCATTACCATTGTTATTATTGATATGACTATTATTGTGAGTAAGTAGCTAATTTAATGTTATATTAATTTAACTTCAAATAAATTTATTACTTAATTCGTCCAATAAGCAAAAGGATTTAATGTTGTATTAAACTTAGTACACCTTATAATTACAATTATTTTAGTTATGATTGAATTTAAGTCAAACATTTTAATTAGTTAATGCACTAAGTTTGCAACTAATATTAACTATGATTGTATATTAATAAGATGATATATTAATATAAACTATGATTGTCAACTTAAATTTTTATTGTATAAATTCGACAACTAATTGATATTACATGATTGATAATGCTTAACAATAATTGATTGATATAGTTGACAATAATAGTTACCAATTTATGATTATTTTTACTTAAATAATAGAGTGTAAATGTGTGGGTTCAACTTAATCTTATTATTTGTAAGCGAGAAATCATTAGTTACTCATTTTGCAGGATGTAATTTGAGACAAAAGAGAGCAACTCCTCTGGGTGGAGCCCAAAGCAATTCAAAAGCTTCTCCCAAAAAGAGAGCTCAGGGAACTAACAAGCAGTCGAGTAGAAACCTTAATAATGAAAAGTCAATTTGATATATGTTGAAATTCGTGCTTTAAATGTATATATATATATATATATATATATGTACATTTGAGTGAACGGTGTCTATTATTTGTGATCAACCGTCGCGCCATTCGAGACAAAATGATGTAACTGAACTCCGGACTTGAACAAAAAATCTACATTATCGAACCAGCATAGGATAAGTCTTACAAAGTATAATTCAACGTTACCATTTGTCAATTTCTTTTATTAATACGTAGCTTAGTAATAATTAAGAAATAAGATCGTTCCGAGTAAATGATGGAAACCTTGACTCAAAAGGATCAACTTTAGAAATTTTACAATATCAAAAAAACATCTCTGTTTTTGAATTGAGAATCAAAGGTTACAATACGATTAGGTGCGACAGCGACAACAGCTTCAGTGAAGGTGTTTTCGTATATGTCCACTAGTTGATCGAACAGCGCTTGATATTATCGACTTAGCACGAGACGAACTATCGGTACATTGATTATCGTTTGTGCCGATTTTTATAATGGACATTTGCTGATCCAGTATCATTTTCCAATGCTCCACATACAATATTGAAATTCTTAGAAGAAAGATGTGACAAATTTTTGAAACAAAATAATCTCTTGGTAATAAGCGATTTTAACATGAATTTGCTGAATCCACATTACTACGAGATCAAATTACTGAATTCGTTCATGACGAGGGGAATGATATAGTGTATAGAGAAGTGTCTAGAATAGCATCGTCTGATAATGTAGACGTTAGATCTTGTATTGAATATGCATCAAAAGTTTTTGATCATATGTGGATGTCGGTTGTTTATAATAATAAAAATGCTTGAGAAGAGAAAAGTCTTGAGACGTTATCTTATAACCTTTAATGATAACAATTTTAAAACAAAACTGCATGACAATTTTACTAATTTTATAACTGACGATAATGAAGAGGGACTAAATATTTGTCCTAATGCGAATAATTAAATTTATATTTATAATCCAAATGACAATGTAAATATTATTAAAAATAAATTAATTCATTCCATTTCTAATATGCATGGCAAACTATCTACAGTAAAAGAGATATTAATAAAAAATAACAATAAACGATAGTTTACACAAGAAATGAATGAAACCTTACAAAAGCGTGATTAATTATTTTATAAATTTGAAAATACAAATGATATTTCATACTATTCCGAATATAAACAAGAACGCAATAAGGGAATTACTTTGTTTTATAAAGCAAAACGTGACTACTTTACGAAACACGATAAAAAAATCAAAAATGACCCTAAGAACATGTTTAAAACAATTTAAACTTTATCAAAAAGTTTATTGGCACTCAGCCAATAAATATTATAATTTTTTAATGGAAGTATAGAATTTTTCAAATTAACTTATAACGAAATAAATATTGTCGGGTAAGGTGAATTGATAAGCAAGTTGGATGCAAATAAAGGGTCCGTAGATGAAATCAATAAAAGTATTCTAATAAATGTTTTTATAACCTTGGGTGATATATTTGGTCATATAATAAATAAATCCTTTAAAGAATGGTATATTTCCAAAGTGGAAAGTCGCTACCGTCACTCCTATTGGAAAAATTGTAAATAGTTATAAGGCTAGTGATTTTCGAGTAATAAACCAGCTACCTATGCATAAAAAATTTTTAGAATTAACTGTAAAAAATAGCTCGAAAACTTTTTAAATTATAATAATATTCTAGTCAACGAACAATCAGAAATTCGTAAAAAATATTCCTGCGAGACTGCATTACGGCTAATATTAGACGAATGGACGACAACGATTAGCAAACAGATTTATGTAGGTGTTTTTTTCATAGATTACCGACGAGCACTTGAAATGATTAACAAACATATTTTAACTGATAAGATATTTTATATAGGATTCGGGGTAGGGTTTTGAAATGGTTTACATCATACATAAACGGCAGAACCCAAGAAACTTGTCTTAATAGAGATAGGTCTGAGGAGCGGAAGTATATTATGGTTTGCCGCAGGGCTCTGTTCTGGGTCCCATACTTTTCACATTATGTATCAATGATTTCAAAAAAGACTTTACCCGGGTTTGTGATATCAGAACGTTTGCTGATGACACAATGTTGTATGTCAAAGATAAGAATATAAAAAGTATGGAATACAAGTTGAACATTGTGACGTCTCTTATCGCAACTATATGGACAGGAGAAGGATGTTTCTCAATACAAAAAAGGCATTCTATATGATTATGAAAAATAACCAACTGCAAAAGGATAGGGATTTTTTTTTTTTTGAATTCGTGAATTCAAGTATTTGGGGAATTTTCTTGACGAATGTTTAAGGTTTTAAAAACATGTTGCATAAGTGAAAGATAAAGTTGGTGTTAAGTTAGGTCTCTCGCACTCTATCTGTACATGAGTACGTTCTTGTTTCTAATGAGTGCGCAAGACAAAAACATCAAGCGTGCCAGATCGATTCTGAAATTCAGCGACATCTTTACACTCTTAGTGGTACTGAATTGTATATAAATTAACGTGCTACACTTGAAGATAGAAGAAAGTTTGCGGAAGCTAAGACATTTGCTATGTAGAGTTGGTAGCAGTGTTGTTACATACAAGCACAGTTCCATTCTGGTTACCTGCGTACCGTTTTCTAGACCCGAGTCATACCACTCTGAATACACGTTCATTGAGCTCACGTGTTCTTTTTTCACGTGTGACTGTGAAAAAATATTTTTGTGCATTGTTTATCGTTCTCCGAAAACAGGTTACATATCTGATTTACACATTCGATTTGTGCCAGTTCCTCGCAGAGGAACTGGCACATGGAACAACCTGATGCCTCATAAGACGAACTCGCTCAACGTCATAGTGACATCTTTACTTGCGCATTCAAAACCCATGTTTTTGTTAAATCTTATAAATTGAAACGTACCAATGATTACACTTGTAATCTTTTTTCGAAATCGCTTAAAGACCTATTATAAAATGAATTATCTGAGCTGTATGATCTACGAACTCGGTCTGCCGTACTGTGTATTCCACAGACCCGTCTCGCATCCTTTACGTACTTCTTTTCCCGTTTTTGGACCAAAATATTAGAATTCTCTACCTAGAAACATAATTGATTCGAGCACTCTTGAAGCATTCAAGGTTCGGCTGAAAAATTTGTTATTCGACAATCATCGCTGATAGTAACTATAATTTTGAGTTCAAACATATAAATTATTATTTCAACATATAAGACTCCCAAGCACTGAATCTCACGTTTTCATCGTATACCTCTATTCTTGCTGATATAAAAGTCAGAAATTAATGAAAAGCTAAAGAAATCAAATCTACCACGAGAACTAATAAAAATATCATGTCGTTTTCAGATATAATAATTTTAATTTATGTTATTTGTAATATCAAAACTTTGTATATATAATTGTCCATGACGGGCTTGTCCCAGGACTGAAATAAATCATTCAATCGATCAATCAATCAATCTCGGGTAGGCGGGCGTTGCGTAACAAAAATAACAGTTAAAAATCATACATTAACTATATAAGCAATACCTATATAAACTATATATCAGCAATGAGAATTCATAGTTGAATTCGAAAAAATCAGTTCAATGGTCCTTTTACTCGTATCGTACAAGGTTTTATTAGGTCATTAAATCACTGAACTGCTTATCAGAACCATATTTTAAATTATTATTAATGTCCAATGTTCGTTAATTCTTCCAACAAGAAACTTTTGCACAAATCTGATACAACATGATACATATGCCACAGTAATAGTTTGCGGTCTAACACTTCTGAATTTGCTACTGCACCGCCTACATCATCAAGAAATAATTTAAATCTGAACAGTGTGCATTATGTTGAATCTATAGATTAAATATAACATTGACTACTGTAATAAACTTTACGTAATGTAAAGAAACAAATAAATTAAATAATGAAAATATATAATATTATTCAATTCATATTATTATATAGTTTATCATGTATTATTGTACATAGTTTGAAATTCTTGCATCTCTAAATAAATTTTCACGTTCACGAGTATTGTCGAACACGATCGCAACACCCAGGAATTAAATTTAATTTAATTCCTTGTTGTGCGCTTTGTTTTGATTTTGATCTAGCCTTATTTGTTGCAAGACTATGATATTAGTGCTTCTCAAGCTCGTAGGCTGAGTCAAATTTGAATAGTGTTCGGAGAATTTTTCTCTTGTTTTTTATCTTTTATCAATATGATCAGCGCATCGGCTGTATCGTAATTCAGTAATTCTTGTATGATTATTTAGAACATTTGTTTTTGTCTTTGTCTTCCGAGTCAACAAATCAATTACATTCTTTTAATATTATTTTCATATCCAATATTTGTACTGAAAAAATCGGCCGTGAATTCTGGTATCATTACTTATCCGTTTTAAAACTTCTCTACTTTATCAAAAGCCAAACCAGCGCTTCATATTCTACGATTGAATTTGCTTTTAAAATTGTGAATTTAGATAACAATTTTTTTGAAAAATTTCAAATATGAATTCTCTCACGATCCCTTAATTTGTTGTGTTTCGCACAGACATAACTGCATTAGAATTATTATTTCTCACGTTTCCGTTGGAAGGAATTATTTCTACGATGGATAGATTAAGAGAACAGCATAGAATAACCCTATTGATATAAAAAGGCTGAAGTGAAATAAAAATATCTTATTTTGAGGTAAAAGATCTTTTCAATGAAACTTTCACGAACGAAGGAAACCAGATTTTAAAATCAAATGTCCAAAAAACTGTTAAGTGGTTTAAAAAGGCAGGTAGTGTTAAGAATCAAGATAGGTCAAGAAGGCCTAGTAACTCAACAGAAAACGATAAATTCCACAACGTTTTACTGTCCATGAAAGACCCATACTACAGTATCTGTAAAGTTGCACAAGAGCTGATCGACAGACGGCATTCTCTCATGATATTATGAACAGAATTGATAGTGATCCTGATCCAATATTCCACACTGTTTTCTCTGAAGAAGCTTCTGTTGACCTAAGTAGTAATTGCAATCGACACATCTGCCGATATCAGTCGGATAGAAATTCTTTTAGGATACGAAAAAGTAAAACTCAATACCCTCAGAAGATGTTGTTGTTAGTATTTTAAGCAATCAATCCATAGGTCCATTTTTTATTTATGGTAATCGAAACGCTGAAAAATATGAATCCATGCTTTGAAATCAAATTGTTCCGGCAATTAGTTAAATTATTGTAAAAAATTTCACTCAAACATGGTTTCAGCAAGACGGAGTAGTATCCCATGTTAGTGTCAGTGTTCACGATTATATCAACACAGTTTTTCCCAATAAACAGATCGAACGAAAAGGAACAATTGTAATGGCCAGCTAAGTTTCCAGATCTTATTCCCCTGGATTTCTTTTCATCGAAATATCTCAAGAATAAGTTCTTAGAACTAAATTCTTTCATTTAAATGAACTTTGTCGAGAAATCGTCGATGAATATGATTTAGTCAGCCAAATTAAAATAAAACGTTTATATTTTCTATCGCAGAATTCAAAAGTGCAAAAATTAAAGATATTGTTCAAAATGTCAGAGTTAACATAAAATCATTCATTTTAATTACATCTAAACTAAATTGTCTAAAATATAAAATTATCTCTTTAATTTTTCTTAACAATCTTTGAGGGAAAAATGCATAAAATATATTTAATTAAATGTATCTGTTCGGGACCCGAGAAGTCATTGGAGTCGGAATTTATTTTATTTTTTATATTTTAATAAATTATTCAAAATTATCTTTAGTTTTTATTATTACCGGTGCGCAATTCCCTGCTCTACCGCTCCTTATCTTGCGTCCCCGCTCCTCACTATGACAGGCTGCGCGCCCGAGCTGCGCCTTGGCATGGCTCAATTTCGAGCACTTGCCTGCAGTAGATATTAAATTCAGTACCGTTTTGGGCCTTCGCAACGCCGGAGGCTTATTCGCACGCTGCCACATAAAGTTTTAGTTCGTCACACATGGTGACCAAGTTTGGCTACATGAGCCACTCGAGCTTTAACTAGTTCGCTAATTTGGGTAATTAGGTTTGGGTATTTTCAGAGCCTTTTTGAACCCACCTATATCCTCCACATTTTGTGGCAACCTTTTCCCTATTCCTTTCAAGGTTTAAGATTGTCTGGCTTGACCGGAAATCTCACCTTATCTTGCACCACCGCGGGTATCGCGGCGGCCGGTGCTCCTTCATTCATTTAGCGGGGAAGGTTTTATTCAAAGTTTGATACACTATACATTTTTGTGCAATTTTAATTATTTGATTTATATTGTGTTGTCTGCCGTGGGAGCAACTCCTTGGCTTGTATCATTTACACGTGGTTGAAGCGTCGTTGATATACGACCTCCCACGGCCGTTAAATAATTTAAACTTTTAAAATTAAAATTAAATTAGCACGACTAGCGTGTTTGTTTTGGTTTGAGCCGTCCTTGTTTGCTGCACCGGTCGGATATCGGTGCTTCTCAAGCTCGTAGGCTGAATTCAAATTTGATATAATTTGGAGCATTTTTCTTCATTTTATTTTTCTTATCAGCATTATCTGTTATCAGAGCGTCAGCTGATTTTAATTTCAGAATTCCATGTCCGATTATTTTTTGACGTTTCTATACGTCTTTGTCTTTCGTATCGAAAGACCATATTTGCGATTCTTTCTATTATTTTTATTTCGCGATTAGTCGGCCGTCAATTCTGGTAGCTGAATCTGTCGGTTTTATAATTATACGAAATTACCAAAACCATAACCAGCGCTTTTTAATCATTTGATTTTTTTATTGAAAAATTATTTTATTTTATTAA
>JABFQD010000877.1:0-21655 GCA_022817045.1 Psix sp. ZL-2020 | reverse complement strand
AAAACAAATATTCATTAATATAATTATTCGATTTAAAAAGTCAAGTTTGTTTCTAACAAATATAACTTTTTACTTTTCCATGAAATTGTATAAAATTTCATACAAATAATTACACGTGTTGTAAGTTTTGTTATCTTTATATTATTGGTTGAATTAATCTTTGTTCAAATTAAAGTTTCTTCTATGAGTGATTATTATGACTTGGTTTAATTAGAATCGTGTTTTTGTATTGGCCGAGTTCGAGACATGCCGTGCGACGTCTGATCATCATAACGAAGCGTTTCCTGAGAAAGAGGTGGACAGAGTCTAAGCAAACTACTCGAGTTGCCGAGTAGCAACATAATCCGTGCCTTGGTCCAGCCACGCATGATCTTCTCTTTTCTCGTCTTGACCTCTCAGCGAGACACCGACAATGTCCATTTTTACGTTACATTTCACACAAAATGACATACCGTAAGTTGCGTTACATCAACGACGCCATAATTTTCAACAACGTAGTTTGTTTTATTCCAGTTAATTAAACGTCACGAATGTAGCTAAATATTATTTTTCTTCCCTTCTCAATTACACGGTCGCCTTGACGTTTAAATGGAAAAAGTTGTCGAATTTGGCCTCAACGACGCCACTCAACTTAAATTACATAGTTGAAATTTTGGTAAACAACCGTTACACTTTTGACAAGATACTTCATTTGTAAAACACTTCATTTAAATATTAAACACCAAATTTAAACGGACAGTTTAAAATCGTTAGTTTCGAAGTTGAAAGACCGTGAAGTTAAAAACCGTTAACTGTTTTTTGTAAAAAACATTGCTTTACATAATGCAGAATCACAAAAAAAAACAGTACGTTAGTTAAGGTAAAAAATATCGTGAAAGTTGGAATTTAATTATTCTTCAATTAAACTATTAAGTGAAAAAGAAAAACCGTTGACTTTTTTGCGTAAAATAATATAAATACAATAAAATGTGTGCTTGAGTACGAGTTCAATTAGAGTGCAGATTTAATTGATTCGTGTTGAATCACGGAAAAGTTTTTATGCAGATTGAACGTTTTTATTTAAGCGTTACATATGCACGAACATTTATTCCGTTCGACTCCGCTTGTGATGGAGCTAATAAAATATGAATTAAGCAAGATTATAAACGCGAGGACGAGATACAGCGACGGAATGATGAGTTCGTGTGTAAGGAACCGCGGGTGGGGGTTTTTTATGGAAACACGCGACAATGTCCGGTTATATATTCGAACTGGCCGATTACTTTTATTGTCGCTTTGCACGAACAAATCTTGCGGCGGAAGTTGCTCAGAAGATGTATCTACATCCGTCTTTGAGTACCAGTGTTTATGACTTTGTTATTGATGGTTCATTGATGTTTTTTAAATGATCCAATCACAACGGATATCCTCACTATAGCAAAATAATTATACTTTTGAAATTACATTATTGCTCTTATTTTTAAAAAACTTCTATGAATTTATCAAATGTTCTATAAATTTGTTTGCGTTATTTTGTTAAAAAATATTCACATTTATTTTTCATATCTCTAATTATGTTTAAAGTAATCATGTCAAATGTTTCTTTTAGATCGAAAACAACTACTCTAAGCATAGTTTTCGGTATAAAATACAACATTGTCAACAGTTGTTGCAAAAAATACTATTTTATGATTTCCTCTTTTGAATTATAAAATTTTTTAATAGAAATTATAATTGATTAAGTTATTTCAAAAAACTTTTACTCCTATAAAAAGTGATACTTAAATTTGAAAAAAATTGAATTTACTATGTATTAGAATCAAATTGAATCTATAATTAGTATGATTCTCCTAAAAACTAAATTTAAGTAGAGATCACTTTTTTAATAAAATAACAGTAACAAATGTTTTCAACTGTTCTAATATTGATTAGTTCATATAAAATGTGTTGAAGTGGGAACCAATGTGTTTTACAAATATGATTCAATATCATCATATGATTCATATTAATTTTTACAGTATGATGATTTACCAATCACTAAAGGAAGAACATAAGCAATTCGAGTACATTTACGAAATGCAAGAAAAGATTTTTCGGTTCTAACCAAATATATCCACACAAAAATAAATTGTACACTTTCAATCCGTTCGTTTTCTATTTATAAATGATTTCTGTGTAATATTAAATGACGAACTAAACGAGAAATGTTATTGCTTAGGAATTTAGAAGAATGATTTTTAAATATTTACATACAAAATTAATCAGATAATAAAATTTCAGTAAGTATATAATTGATTTCACAATCATCCACAAATTTTCAATCGTGACCTAGTGTGAGACTTAATTGTACAAACAGTACAATATACTTGTATTTATAATCTCTATATTTTCTATAAAATAAATATCCTAATCCACTTGACAAGTCTCATTTGATGAGTATCATATTTATCATTTGGGTTATGTGATTTTTCATGATAAGTATGAGTCGTATTAAGGCACTTTCGATCAATTATTTCCATCATCGATTATTTATTTTAATCACTCGATCTCTCTTTCTCACTCTCTCTTCCACTATTAATTTTCATATTGTTTCTCTCATCTTCTATCTATGTTTTAAAATATCATGATATCTTGTATATTCACAAAATAGATATTACAATTGACTCTGAGAATTTTTTAAAATGATCCTATCAATATTATTATTGTTGTATGTAATTTTTGATTTAATGATTCATTATGTTAACTTTTTGTAGTTGCATTATCATTGTTTATTTATTTCCGTATCTCAACATCAATGATATTGATATTTCAATACTTTAGCGACGAAAATCCATATGTGACATGGGATAAAGAGCCACAATAATTTTTTCGCCTGAAATTGGTCTAAATTGGTTTCGTGAAGTTTGCAGGGAACATTCCTTTTTCATCAGTTCCTTCTTTTATACCCATTAGCCATCCCTCTTCCTGAAACAAATAATTGGCTTCATTTAAACTCATGTTTTCTTCAAACATATTATCATCATTATTATCAAAATATTATGATTTCAACTTTAGGTATGTTATATTTTTTTTAAATTAAAAAAATAAAAAAATAAAGACATGCATAACTGTCTGGATTTAGTTTTATATTATTATGACTATAGATGATAAAAACATGTAAATGATCAATTAGAGATTTTTTTCTATTTTCAAAAATGATATTTATGATTTTGATTTGCTCATGCGTACTTTTCAATCATTTCAATGAAAAATAGTTACTGGTCGTAAATGTTATTGTGTTAAAATTGATCATTAGTAAGGAAAGCTTTAAATTTTAATACTTTCATTTACGTAAAAATGAATTTACATTTTCTATTGATCATTTTTTGTTCCAGTAAAACGAAACTTGTTTCATTTTTAAGGTAGGTGCTTTTTAAACTAATAATTACAATGAATGTTTAAAATTATCAACGCCAGAACAAAATTATAAAAATAATTATTATTCATTTTACTTTTTTTTAAGAAATTAAATTTCATATTAATCATTTAACAAGCATTCTGATATTCAAATACCAATTAAATCGATTTATTTATATTTTTAATATAAATTAAAATTAAAATTATTCTTATTGACTGCAGTTTTGTACCTTTTAATCAATATTTTGTTTGTTTCCTAGTAGATAATTTTTATTTGTTTTGTTTTTTAGTGGTAATTGTTTTACATAATAGTAAGTTCATTAGTTATGAAATCTATCATCATACTAATATTTAAATATCACGTTTTGGTTATAATGACTAAACTTCCTTTCATTATTGTACTTATTGTACTATCAAAAGCAAAATATTTTAAGCATCTTTAAAAATGAATCATAATGAAAATCAACTTATAAAACAATGAATCATGATGAAAAACAGCGTAAATAAAAATACCATAAGCAAAAATTCCATAAATGATCAGGTGTTGCAATTTTATTACTTATCGTTTTGTAGTCTGTTTTATTGCTTTTTTGCTTATGGCGACCAATTTATTGACCTAAAAAAGTAAGCACGAATATTTTTTTATTTGTACGAAACTAACGTGTAACCTCCAAATTTCTAATTGAAACAAATATCCACATCATAAAAATAAAAATAGATGTTTTAAAATGAATAACACATATACCGATAAACAGATAATAAATGAAATTAATCGCATAAGTTATTTTGACAGTTATCCATGTTTGGAATATAACAAAACAAATTTTGTTGTCTGAAATGTTAAAAATTCCATGTCTATAAAATGAATATAGGAATCAAAATAATTGATTTCACGAAACTGTATCAGTGTCAACGACAGTCACTTAATCACGATTAACTTCTTATACGAACCTGTTCCTCAGGATCATCATACTCAACGACACGAATAATCTCGCCCACATCGAAAGATAACTCGTCCATGTCTTCTCGGCTGTATTTGTACGTAGCCTTTACCCTATACAGGACACCTGGCGGCAAATTGTCTGTCGTGGCTCCTGCAGAGAAATTGGTACCGTTTTCATATTCCACGTCTAAAATTAATTTTATCGCATATCTTTAAAGATTTAACATAATCTACTAATATATATTGACATATCACGCCTGGTCATTCTTCTCATGCAGGATACTGTCTTCTATGAAATAAGTCAAAGCCAAAACATTTATTGCCAGATATAATAAAATAAAACTAAATTTCAATTCAAGCACGAAGCTCCTTGTATTCACTAATGGTACAAATGATTTTGATCTACTGACGCGAAATGGTCAATTTTAAGATATTAAGCACAATCATACAAACAAATCATCGAAGAGAAACCACGAAGGTGACGTAACGAAAAGGGGAAATTAGTTCACGCGTGACAAACTACTTACCAGATGGTATGTCGTACAATTCCTCGATACGCTTGGTAGGTGCTCCTGTGTTTTGCGTAGGCGCGGCCTTATTACTGAGGGAGTTATCATTGCTGTTAGCATTGCTGTTAGAGTTGCCGTTTAATTGACTTGTAGGTGATGAATTTTCAGCCGCCACGACGGAATCTTCCAAAGCTGCAACACGCGACAACCAAACCACACTCAAAGCAAGCAATAAGCATTGTATCGTATAATACAATGACATTAATCAAATATAAGAGGGGTCGACTGGTTCAGTTACTTCAAAAATTCAAAGTACAAGCATAACAAGATAATAACACATTTACATTGTAACTAACTTTTTGTTTCATCAGTCATTGAGGTGATAATTATATTTGTAATTACATTATACTATTAAACTGACAGAAATTGTGAGTTACGATATATCAAATAGCAGGAAAAAGATAATAATTACATAACAAACTGATAAAACTCTATTAATTAGTAATATATCTATTAAGATACTGAAATGTAAATTAACGAGTGTGAAATAAAAGCTACCTGATGAGATATTGTTCTGCGCTGGCTGTGTGTTGATTATTAAACTGCAACGCATAAAAAATCAATATTTAATATCAATGGAAACTTTCTATAATACAGTTTTCTGAATTCAGTCGAAAGTAACTTACGACGAGTTTGCATTTGGCGATTTAGGCGATTGTGGATCTTTCTTCATAGTGTAAGAACTTCGTTGACTCTCATTGGCTAGTTTGTCAACTATGGCTTCTAGTTCCGAAAACACCTGTAAACCAGGTCAAACGTTCAATACTTATTCAGCATGTTAACAAGCAAACAAATAAAATTTAATAATTCCACGTTTAATAACTTCTTTCAGATTTTCATTTAAATTGCAACTTGCAATCTGAATTGCATAAAAGGTCGGCATAATTATTTCGTATAGTAATAAGGATGAATGTGCTATTAAATGATTATGACATAACACACCTTGGCACTTTCAGCATGGAAGACCTGTTCTGCAGCAAAAAGAGTCTGCAGATTTGTAACTAAAAAAAGGACTCTCGAATCGTAGAGTGCCGGCAACTCGTCGTGCAGTTCCGAATTGAGTTGCTCGTACGTCCGTTTGGCCTCTTCTAATAATTCCTTTCCTTTTGTTACTTTCATCTCATCCCGTTTCTTAGGATTACCCTGTAGTGACTGGAAGTTGTGTCTCTGACCGTCATAGTCCACCAGCTTGCGACCTCGTTTGTCAATTTTTTTCTGCAATTTAAAAAAATAAATTGTGAAATTCAATGACGTCTTCAAAATGCACTCTTAGAAATGTGGTTTCTGAAAACAACCAGGTACTTTTACAGTGTTTCAATGTAATTACTATGTTAACGATCTTTAGTGCAATACCGACACTTTAAATGGGACTAGTGATTAGAGACATGTAATCAATGCTTAAATATCGGTTGCGATCTCTCAATGACCGAGCACTTGAGCACTTTGCCATGTACACCTAGATAGTAAACAGATAATAGAGCGATTCGCCCATTTTCAATTCTTATCTGACGCTTTAAGCTACATTCTAATTCATTCTACTTTGCAAGCGTTGAGAAACATTATTCATTCGATACAACAGATGATAGTACGGGTTCATTTAGAGTTCACAGTCTTACGCCCATTAACTAATTACATGTACCGGCCGTTGGAAATGAATTTTGCAAATCACAGAGAAACTTTCCGACCTTCTAGAATTATTAATTTCCAATTTATGACATCATCAATAGTTTTATTTATTCCCGTCAATAAGAATTTTAAAGTAGATTACATTTTAACAAGCGTGTTTTGGAACGTGTTTCTGATTACGTCAAACTAATTGCTAGTTGATTGTATCTGTGTGATTACGTGTTAGGTCAGCCGCTGAAAGGACGATTGAATATAATCATTTTTGTACCCTTTGCTCTTTGTGTCTTCCTAAACATTTAAACTTTGAATGCATTTTTTGAGCTCTGAGGTTAGGTTGAATGTTACCATTACGTCACAACATTTGTTCAATAACAATTTAGTCATTTTGGAAGTTATTACTTTAATATATTTAATGTATGCTCATGACATGGAAACGATAAAGTGAATTGCGTTTAGGTTTACTTTTAGATCTCAACATTAAAATTTATTTCGTATGTTTATTTTAATACAAGAAACTGTAGAAAATATCATTACCCTCATTTCTGGAAACTGGCTCTGGTACGTATTGAGAGGTAAAAGAACTTTATCAGCAAGTTTGTGGGTAAAATCTTGCCATAACATGTCCAAGTTTTGTGCTTGTACGTACAAAAGATCATGTCCGGTCCATTGGCTCTCGTAAATTTCATTTAAAGAATCCATCAGCGTTTTGGACGCTTGTTGAGCAGCTGAAAATAAATTAGGATTAATAAACGTATAGATGCGTAATGACGAGACGTCATATTATTTATAACCTTCTCTGTTAAAAAAACTTTCCTTGCAATATAATTCTCAGAATCTTAGAAATTCATGAAGTCTTAAATACAATCAAAGTTTGCAATGTGCAATGCTTTTTGTATAATTTTATACAAAAGCGGCATCTTTCATTTGGACAGTTTAATTTGTCTTTGTTCAAACAAAACTGTTCGACTCCTTTTACACTGCAAACTTTTAATTGAATAAATCCTACTTTGAAAAATATACTGCAGTGCAATTGGTCAATCATCAATTCAATAATATATCTAAAAATGTGCATTCAATGTAATACATAATGAATTTCTAAATTCGAGCAAAACTAAATTGAAGTCAGAATAAAGAAACTTTTCTTAACTGATTTTGATTGTAAATTGTGTGTGACTCATATGATTAGAACACAAGTAATCAGTCTGAATGAATAATCTATACTTGAAATAGTATAAAAATAAACTATATGTTGGGAGGATACACAGATATACTTTTATCTTAAGTGGTTCATATTTCGCGTAGCCGTGTTAATTTTCGTTGTATTCTAAAAATATATAGTTCGTGATATGCTTCTGCACACAAGTCGCGTACACAGAATAGTCCATTGCTAACATTGTTGCCTTCATTCAGTCGACATGATTTTAGGTTGAAATCCACTTAAACCCTTTTAGTCACCGTTTCCTTCAGGAAAACTTTATTTTTTTATTCAATATTGCAAAATACAAGTATTATTTAAGTTGATCTTATTCTTTTCTATTCGCAGTGACTTAAATATAACTTTTCTATTCAATTTTTTTGCACCAAGCAATTTTGATTTAGCCAATGCAGTACAACGATTCTGTACTCTAATGCTAATAGGACTTAAAGGGTTAAAACATTCTTATGCAGAAACTTGATATTACGTTTCCTGCTGATTATGTATGATATAAAGCATGGCTACCTGTTACATAATAGTAACACAAATTTGTACTCCAACACATTTTGCCGGTTGGAATATATATTACATAAATGAATTTACAGTAATGCTTGAAATTGTTGAAGTTGAAAATTTATTTATCCTTAGCTATTATTTATAGTCTAATGATAGATTATAAGTTAAATTCTTGACTAGCTTATTTTAATATTATTAAGTTCTATTTTCACAAATTGTTCAGCAATATTGTGATTTCATAAAGCCTCACCTCGAACACATCGAATATAATTGTTAAATTCCTTTTGAAGTCTATTGGCAGCATATTGTTGTTTGGTAAAATTTTGCAGATGCTCGTCAAAAATGTCATCTGCTGTTCTATCAACTTTGCCTAGATTTTGCAGAAACTGCAACATAAAAATAGAACGATTCATTGCATAAGTAATGCTTCTCCATTTGAAGTGGTGTTTATTCATGGATCGAACATACTCAAGTTTATTTAATATACTTCAGTAATGTCAATCAAGACTACTATACAAAATATGACAACCGGTTAAAATGTTACGTTAAATTTATTGCCAGTAACATATAATTTTTAATAATGTAAATTCTGTTTCGTATATATAAAATTATAGTTTTTGATTAAAATTATACTTCACGAGTTTAATTTACAATTCATTTTGTACCATGTGACAGTGATTTTAGGTAGCACGCCTTGTTAATCAAATGACATAGGTGAGATATTAATTTCAAATAATTACATCAATATAGTAACATGTTATTCATTATGGATTCGCCGTTTAATTATTGTGTAATGTACAACAGTTAAACTATGTTAAATCTTATGGGATTCCTTCGTCCTTGACTGAATCAGTCAGCGTGGGAGTAATGTCGCATGTCAAGAATCTCCAACATCACTACGGATCCTGTTAATTATTTATGAAAACATTATAAACCTTTTAAACTCGATATAATAGAAATTTGCACTTTTCTCTTTTTAAATTTTTCTTTATACCAAAAATAACATTTTATGAAAACCTAATAGACTTTGTTTAACTTTATTTTTTAATGCAATTAATCTTAACATTTTTAATTGTTACAAATAAACTTTCATTATTATTATTCAAGAAAAATAAATGTCAATTCCAGTAATTCATCAATTTTGCTGTAATAACTTGAATTTTAGTTTTATACTATACTCCAAAATCAAAATATAAATATCTATTTTGAAAACACATCAAATGATAAGATTTTATAAGCTAAAACGTGTTATAATGGCAGACATAATTGAAGAATACAAGACAAATGTGTGTATTCTAATGATTGGTGTAAGAAATAGTAGGCACATAAGTTTCATCACGAGAGACAGGCTTATGAATCCATCGCAAAAGTGGACAACAAAGTGAATGTAATTTCTAATTGCGTAACACCCAGCGTCTGATGGCTAATTTTAAATTGATCAAACATCTTCGGCGGAGTTTAATAAGTCTCTGATAAGCAGCACTTTATTATGTTTGCCGACGAAATGTGCCAGACGAAGCGGCTCGCCGACGAACCGGATTTATTTAAACCGAAAATGCAGCAAAATTGGAACCACCGCAAAACGTTGCCAAGAGAAAAGAGGGTCATCGTTCAGTGTTGGCTTGCTCCCTCGACTTCCTCGAAAGTTCAAGCATTCTTTTGCCTTTCCTTACCCGATTTAATCATAATTAATAATCAGGTTACGGCTGTGTCAAGGACGATTCGTCGAATCTATTTTGAGCCAAGGCAAATTCATTGCTGAGAGATAAATTGAAAGAAATCTCAAACAATTATCATGACGCTTCATTTTAAGTCTTGACACAGAAGAATATTGAATTGTGTCACCGCACCAGATTTGCGGGCAATCAAAAAAGACGGCGCAGCGCACTCAAATTCAACAGAAATCGCGCAGTTATGTTTGGCGTAGCTGCACCACCCACACACTGTTGACTGATCACTGTCACCTCGAGCCACATGGCCATATTAGGTTGCTGACAATCATAGGTTTCATCGTACCAGCGCCATCGGAAGTCGCGCTTGCAAACACGATTTTGATCCTCCAGCCAGATTAACATTGTTTCTGCTGTCCCAATCGTTTTAATTACGCAACCAAAGTGTGTTGACCTTTTACCAGGTGAGTGTTTCGCGAGCCTTGCGAACAAACTGATATTTCGCTTTGATTGGTCGGCTGAATTGTTTTAAGAAGAAAAAAGCACTTGTTGCAACGACATTGAATTTAAATACACGCCATTTCAATATTTAAATTGTTTATTTAAAACAGTTTTGTTTGCAAAAAAAGTTTCTGTCTTACAACTTAATTTCGACTTTTTGAAATATAACATTTGATTAAGTTAAAAATTAGAATGAAATAATATTATATACAATTAAATAAATTATGAATTCAAGATAATCAAATAAATCAAATAAAAGCCAAAAGTCATAACGATCAATAAATATTAACATTTCAATAATAAACATTAAGCATCACCTACTCATATTTAACCAAATGCGTTTTTTCATGCTGAAAAATCCACATCAATTTCAAAACACAGACGCATCGTGATTGCATAACAATAGAGCAAGCCGATTTTGTTTATTATACAATTCTACGAGTTTTAGAAAAAAAAGAAAAATGCAAAGTTAAATACCAACGATGATGACAAATCGTATAAATAACACAGTGATGTGATGACGTTTGTCGAAAATTTTATTTTGAAAATGTATTTTTACCTAAGCTTATTTCATTGAGAAATAGTGGAAAATCATAAATACGAAGTCATTAAGAAAAAAACATTGCTTTTAAATGACTCACGCAAGTTTATTTTGTAAGTTGCAATTTTAATGAAACTGCACTTTTCAGTTAATATTTGTTAATTTAAAAAAAATTATCGCTCTGAGCTCTGAGTAATGCCGTTTTATGGACGATTTAATTATTATTCAGTGGACGTCTTTTGTTCCGGCGTAGAGAAAATCCAATGTTTAAAATTGAGTTTCTTTGCAAAAGGATATTAAAAGTTTTTTTAAATTAATGTGCAGTTTCTTTTACTTACAGCTAAATCCAAAAAAGTATTATCAAGAAATAATGTTTATAAAGTATTAATGTCTAAAAAAAACCCTGTATTTCAATTAACCGCGAATTCATTTAAGCAATAATAGAAATGTCTTAATTTTAAAAGACAATATTACATTGTTAGTTTTGTTCAAATTAAAAATAAATGCTGAAAAAGTTCCAGCGTAGAGTAAATATTGACTATCGTATATAAACGTTAAGTGGAAAGCATATCAGAAGGTATTTGAATTGAATTTTGTTGCGAATATCTTAAATGAAGCATAACAACCAATGAAGTTCTGTCTCAAGAAAGATAAATAATTCTAAGTGACAGTAAAACATGCACCGATTGAAAGATCGACATCTTTTCAACTTGTCTTATCGTAAGTAATAAATAATATTCCAATGATCTAATTCGCATATAAGAACATTATCAATAAAATTTTTTCATTTGTATTAAAAATAATAACATCAATATGAGAGTGAGAAATTAATGAAATGAACTAAAATATATACCGTCATCTCTCCATCAAAACATTTTATTATAAATTATCCGTACTATTCCAACGAGTTTAAAATCAATTTTCACTGTAGGTAAGTATGTCAATTAGCGGCGGTTTCAAATAAGTAAATATTTTGATGAAAATTCAGTTGATGCAAAAACTTCTTAATATCTTGATTATAATAAAATAAGCAAAACGATGTATTAGGGAAAAAATGATAATTTCAGAAATTACCGTCGGATAATAAGAAACTCTAAAAACAGATTTTTCAAGTAAGCTTGACAGTTATTTTAAAAACTATCTTAACTTAATATTCTTTATTTTTAAAATTGCATTTTTGAGACTACTGATTTGTTCAAATGTATAAGAAATTTGTAAATTAACTTATTTCTATATGAATGTGAAACAAAACTTCTATTATTCTATCTGCATTTTGTTTATTTTTAAGTAGTCATAGGCCCATTTAGCAGAATTACAATTTGTAACTTTCAAAAGTTTTACTTAAAAGTTGTCTCTAATTTCTTTAAACAATTATATTTTCTCAAAAATGTGTCATTCTCAGTCCAACAATCACTTTTTAATAGTATAATCAACTTAAAACCTGGATAACATATTCACTGTGTGTTAAATGTTACATAATTGTGTTGTTCCAGGTGGTTTTATAATTTAAATCTTATTTTGAAACTTAAGAAATTGTTTGACCCGTTTATTCGATGTTGAATGATAATACTTGGTTGCAGTGTATCGCGAGTATGGAACGGCTGTGTTGCATATCATCACCTGACATAAGCAACACCGGTTATCTCATGCTCATGCCTGAAGAAGGTTCCCGTTAGTCGGTGTACCTTAACTTACTCGAGGACGTCGGAGCGACCGACTAGAGGGCCCCGACTGGAAATACCAGTATTTACCCGATCACTCGCCTACCTATGCCAGAAACGGGGTCAGCATTGCTCGCGGATGGACAGAGCAATGACTCCTGGTTACATACGTTTACTATCAAATGGCACTGCAAAATAGCATTTAAAAGGATGTGCCAATAGAAATGTCCAACATTTTTCGTCAATTAGTTTGCCACCGCCTCCTGAATACCTTCACGCTCTCCGCAAACTCCAAATTAAGGCAGTTTCTTCAAAGATACCAAAATGTCAGAATTTCTTGAGACTTCGTTATGAAATTGTTTTCCAAGTAATGTCTGCAATTTTTAATATACTGTGTAAAATTCTATATTCGTTTGCGCAATTTTCATCTCCACGGCAAATGTAAAAGTAAAAGTTATTTTTTAATAGTCGGTGTAAATGTGTGTTTTAAATTTATGTCGCATTTTCATTCAAAATAGAATAGTTTTTGTTTTGAATAGTGTTTTAAATTTATGAAAAAAAATTCAATTAAAAGTAACAACAAAAAGATGCTTATTCAATTTAAAAACATCACTATAGTTGAGCATTTGAAACAAACTTGTGTTATAAACAAGTATGTTGAAAATTAATTTCCACTTTTTTCTGACAACTTTAGTAACTGGATTTTTCATTTTCTCCAACTTTTCTTAGTTCTGGTTTTCATTATATACATAGAAAAATGAACAGCGTTCAAAGAAGTATTTCATATTTAAAAATAGATGTTAGATTTGTTTAAATAATTAAAAATCCAGCTACACAAATAATTTGATTTTATTTTAGAAACAATTGTTACCTGTTTTATTTCCATTTGATCGTGGTTATTTTGGACGCAACGAAACATAACAGTAAATCATGTAAGATTAAAATTTATGGACTCAAAAAACGTTAGACTTCACAGAAGTGAAAAAGTGTGACAATAATCTCGCGTGACCTTATGTAAATACCTAAATGATCCTATGTTATAAATGTTAACGTATTCAAAGATCCTTTTGTCTTTTGACAAATTAGTCGCCTAAAACGGTACTTTCACTATTTATTAACATTTTATTTTTAGATAAAACGCGGAAAAGAAAGTCTAATCATTGTCAGTTTACCGCTTCAAGGCACAGTCTATATGAGAAAATGTTGTGACAAAAAGTCATGTGGTAAACCTGGTGGCAGGCATACAGATTGCTGTCTTCCTAAATCGTTGCAAAAAGTGCTCTAGAAAGTGACAATACTAAATTCCATTATAACTTGATTTTCCAACTTCTGAGATAAAAAACAAATAAAACTAATAAAATGAAGAAATCTTGACAAATGGAAAACACGTTATTTTTATCGATTCCAATAGACAGTACTTGATGTTTAATCTATTCAACTTATTATTATATTATATTATTCTATTAAAATATGAATTCCATGATTTTTAAAAAAGATGATTTGACAAAAATGAATCGCGGCTTGTGATAAAAGTAATCGATACCTGGTGTGAGAAATGGATAATTTTGTGACGGCGTAACTTTCTTTAAGTGTAGAACAAAATTCTCTTGGCACCAATAAAACCTTCCTAAATAGCTCGACGAACTGCGACGATAGCCGGCCGCTAAGATAAATCATGTGACTGGCGCGGAAAAATGAATCTCCAGTCGCTATTCGTGTATCAGAAATGAGGTTTGTCAGAAATTTGTTCGATCGAATTTTATTACACAATGACGAGGAACTATTA
Organism: Psix sp. ZL-2020; assembly: GCA_022817045.1. Taxonomy (NCBI): domain Eukaryota; kingdom Metazoa; phylum Arthropoda; class Insecta; order Hymenoptera; family Scelionidae; genus Psix; species Psix sp. ZL-2020. The sequence continues at coordinate 7,272 of JABFQD010000877.1, read as the reverse complement.
ACTATTAACTCGAAAAGAATTCAAATCAGGTTATTGTTATTATATATATAAACTGCACTTCTGAATTCTCGGTTAAACTAAAATGACAGGTTTGAAGATATAAAGAAGAAGAAAAAATATGTACTATGATGCGAGTCATATTATTTGTGTTGGATACAATTATGACATCCTTGTTACGTCATAAGCAGAGTTCAGTTGTCAGGACGAAGTTGTTGGCTGCACCTAACATGTCCTCAACGTTAAGTGCAAGTGCGAAAACGTTTTCTTTTTCCACGTCGATGTATGTGCTAACTATTAAGAAAACTCATTAAGAATGCACCTAATAACAATGGGTATGAAACCTTTTATGCGCTCATCTGGCACGCGACACATGACGAAACGCAGCAAATGAACGTAAAAACGAAAGCGCGGAATATAATTATATAACTCGTGCGACCATGCTTCTATATGATTCATATTATTCTCATGCCCGAATTTGCACCGGCAACTAGTCTTTCATATTTACTGCATCAATTCAACTATCAGTAATTCGATGTACATTTTAAAAGCCATTTTATCATATCATGTCTTAGATACGATTTTAACATTGATTTGCATATTGATTAAAGTTTCTATTTTATAAGACAAAATAAACTGAGAGAATCGTTTCATTTATGATGATATATGAAAATGAAAATATGAATATGAAACTTACTATCAAAATACTTTTTTAAGTAAGTATAAATCTATTAAATGAAATGATGCACACAAAAATGTAATTTTGATTCGAAAATCAGAATTTGCATAAAACTAAAAACTGCAAAGAATAAATAAGCATTAATTTTGTCAAACCTTAAGTATTGTTTAGTTATAGCCATTTAAATTGTTACTGTAGCCATTTAAATTGCTGCATCGTGAAATGTAGTTTTCTCATTGTGGATGAAATGGCACTTCTATGACATGTTGATAGGTAAAATAAGCAATAAAAGTGATAATGAATGTTAGTTTGGGTGTTTGAGTTTGTCGAGCTGGACGTCGAAGTATCCGAGGCACGTAAATCAGCTCACGCTCACTGGTTCATTACGAAAATAAATACCAAAACAAAAGCAGAATGGACGTAAATAAATGCGCGAAACGGGCGAGTGATAAAAATGATAGCAAAAAGTCAACGACAACGATGAAGTCTATTACTTTATTCAAGCGTGGAATGCGAGCTCGTCTCTGAGAATTACCGACAAGCTTGTAGATATATTTATTTACGGATCGTCGCGGGATAAGAACGCCCGGGACTCCGATACGAGAATAGTTACTGGTAACGACATAGACCAAGAACCAGAGTGGATTGCTCTAATATTGCAATCGAGCCGCTTTTGCAAGACATAGGCCCAATTTCTGCGTCTCCGCTCCATAAACCAGAAGACCTCAATCGTCAATTAACTCAAAAACACTAATCAGCGAAGCTCAAATTAAATAAACTATATACTCTAAATTAAAAACTATATTTGTACGTTATAACTATATTTGTATTATACAAATCTTTGAGAAAGATAAATCATTGAGATATTGGCATGGAAGTGAAAACAATGGTATCGAAAATAAACTTGAGCGCATCTAAGCAACGGTAAATGAAAGCTAAAATTTGTCACTACTTTAGAACTTCAGAAACAACATGAACTCTTTGAAATGAGACATTTAACAAAAATAGGAGCGAATGTTTGTGAGCGTTGAACGCTCATCAAAGCGCTTTTGAATTGCATATACGATTTGATGTAGGAAAAAAGTAAAGCATCCTGTGGTTACAGTCTGGTTAAATTTAAAGGACAAAAGGAGTAGCAGAGTGACAGTTGTATTTCTTGTTTTATAAACGCAGCGTATTCGTTAATTAAGGGAGCGTTCAAGTATTGTGTAATATAAAACGAGGCAAGGAGGAATTGTATGAAGCATCCTGTGTATATGACATTGGAGTGTAACACTTCATGATTGTGTTACGTGCAATCATCTCAGACATATAAAGCCATCTTAACTTAATACAAATTTATTCAACACGAAAACACTGCTACATGACCACTCTACTCTCTGATATATATCACAAAACGATATTGACATAGGCGCCACGTTATGACAACTACAAAATATATTTTTTTCTTTCTTTATTTGTTATGTTCATTTGTTTCACTTAACACGTTTCATTTATAAGTTTTGTTGTTTTTTGCAATATGCATTTCATAATTTTATGTTTTTTGAATTGATTTATGAAAGTAACCTCTTATCAGTAAGATAAATGTATGAAAAATGTCAAAAAACATAATTTATAACAAAATTGTATTAAAATGCTAATAACTTAAAACAATATTTTGAGTAATGTTTCATAATTTTCCAGTTAAAATTTGTAATAATTAACTATTATTAGTGGAAAAATAGAAATGACTGGTGACAACATTTTGATATTCAAAATCAGAAAAATCATATTTGTTTTCAGCAAAAAAATTATGATTTCAAGCTTTATGATTAATTCCATCTAGATAGACAGGTAGTCTGTATTTATTATTTTAGCTTTCTCAGTTAGTCTTTTACAATTTATTCTGCGTATTGCAGATTTTCAGCGACAGTGCAAAAACTGCATATTTGTATAAAGGTAAAAAACAATATATTAAAATTAAACAATTAAATGCCTTTCAATAAATAAGTTAGCGCAACACATTGGAATAAACAAATAAGAAATACCACTAATGAAAAAACGACAGAAAAACGCAGCGTACATAATAAGTTAAAATTTAACATTTGAATAAATACACATAAAAATAAATAAATAAGTAAATGACATTACATCACTGTGTTGTCTAAAATATATAAGAAATAGTTTTTCAAAAGTATTAGTTTCTGCCGCATTTTGTAATTCAACATTAAATTATTGTCAAAATGAAAAATAAATATCCAAAATGTTAGAAACATAATCAATATTTTATAAATTAGAATATTTGTCTCGTCTAAGTTTATTAAATAAACATAGAATAAGTCGAAATGAACAAATTAGAAGTAAATATGTTTGAAATAATAAGTTGACTGCATAACTGCACGAGTTCGATTAAAAGAACATAACAAAAACTGGACATTTGACGCGTGATTGGTTGTCCTCAGTATACCATGAAGAGTTCCCAAAGGCCACTCGCACTTTCAATGATCTAAATACCATGATCCTTGATATCTCAACAGCATCAATACCGGGCTTTTTAATTAGCCTGACTCGCTCGATTAGTCATTTTTGTTGAAGCAACCGCGACCTAATACCAATTACAATTTTGACGCTAAGTTTTAGACCTTGATTTCAATACAGCTGAACACTTTGTGGGCTGCTACATTCGCATAACAACGCAAGCAAAGATGATTCAATTAACCAAAGAGCAGTCTCAATTAATGTACAAGGCATGAAAACTCATTGACGAAAATAATCACATTGTTAGTATTCACACTATTCGTTTCGCTGATTACGAATTAACGCGGTGAATATTTATCAATTGTACGCAAGCCAGTAGATACATTGTCTGGAGAAAAGGCGAGCCATTCGTTATGCAGCGTAACATACACAAATCATCAGTACGTGTCAAACAAATATTTTTGTGACATTTGCATGACGATTTAAGAAAAATATGTGAGATTAAAGAAACTTTCTAACGCTGTTGATATGAAGCCTAAAAGAAAACTAATGGTATAATATTACACGTCAAGAAATCACTTTTGACATGATTACTTCACTGTTTTTCTTCTAATTTAAAGATTGTCTTGATTAACGAAATTGTTATTTTGTAATAAAGGTTAATGAAGTAGCAAAGAGTAAATTTATAAATGAGCAATAACCAAGACAAAGAGCCATAAATTGTACAATAAATAAATTAAATTTTATTAAAATTTAAATCAATTTTTTACGCGAGTGCAGTTTGAATACATTCAATATTTCAATACTTTTTATTAATAAATTTTACATTGTTATATATAGCATGTACATAAAAATAGAGTCTATATAATATTTCTCACTTTAAATTTAAATCAAAGAAGAAAGAAAAAACTGTTATATTTTAATCTATCACGCACGAATGGCATATTTTAAATGTTCAATGCGAAACAGTCCTTTTTTATAAGATGTAACAATTTACGTAGTTGTATTTCTCTATATCTGAGCATCACATCTGAGCACACCTGACTCTTTTATTGTTTATGCGACAACAATATATTTCAAACTCCGTCTGGTAATTAAATTGCTTGAGCATTATTTTTCGACGTGATATAATCTTTGATAAAGCGTCGTTGCGCGAAATAGCTACTTAGGCGAATGTCATATTATTGAAAAAAAAAATTGCAACGTTAAATGCAAAACGAATCATTAGTGATACCATTTTCGATAATTTCAGCTATTGCGTTTGATATTGTTCCGACTATTCAATTGAAAGCAATTAGGAGTCAGAATGACTAATCACCAGTTACCGTGTTAAATAATAATGAAGCGATACATATCAAAGTTAAAATAAAAATCACACTCTGCAATGATATTAAATTGATGTTATAATAAGTGGGGGTATAGCTCAGTGGTAGAGCATTCGACTGCAGATCGAGAGGTCCCCGGTTCAAACCCGGGTGCCCCCTAATTCTTTTTCTTTTTTATACATAATTTTTATTTTAGAAAAATGCAAATTTTTTAAATATATAAATAATTTAATCGGAACGTTTTGTATTATTTTCAAATTTATTTAATAACTTGATATTAGAAAATGATAGAAGTTAAAAAATTTAAACCAGAAAAAACAGCTTAGAAGTGTAATCTGTGCTACAAAGTTACGTAATGTTTGCAACGAATAAATATTGTATTATGCACCAAAAAGCACAATGTTAATTGTTGATTCAGTCGAGCACAAGTGTTTGTGATAGCAAGTTGTACAAATTAAACTAAAGATATTCCTCATCATCGAGAAAGTAATTTATATTATTTCGGAGCATTCAACTAAGACCGTTATGTTCTTTCCACGCATCATTATTAACTCAAACAGCCTCGAGTAATAAGACTGATTAACATTTCGGTTAGTGAACGAGCATACAACGCACGCGAGCCTAAAATGTACCGTAAAGTTAAGAAAAGCGATCGGTTTTATAGCGAAAGTAGCTTTGTTGATTTCGATAAAATGTTTTTAGCCACTTGTCTATATGATAACGTTTGTCCCAGTTAAATGATGATATAGCTCGATGGCCTAGAGTGTTCGACTGCAGACTCAGAGGTCCCTGGTTCAAATCCGGTTATCCCTTACGTCTCATTATAGTCTCATTCAATTGATATAATTTCCAAAAAAATTTATGTTGATAATAAGACTTTTTCTTGTTCATTTTAAAATTTTATAATTAAATATATTATTACACAAGAAATGATAGTTTATTTTCGAGCTGACAGTTATTGGAAGACAAAGTTATCGAGAATATTAAAACTGAAACAGACTTTTGTTGTGATGACAGACATGCGAGTAGAAAAGAGCTTAGGGTGTAATCGATAAGATAATCCTGGAAGACGATTATTGAAAATGTAAATTGAATTATGTGATAAAGCATACTGCAGGTCCGTAGAATTATAATGCGCTTGGTTGTACCTTTTCCTTGGCCCTGCCCGCGTGTTTTTGTACTGTCTTTGCAATCAGAGCTCCTTTGCTCTCGGCCATCGTTGGTGACTGATTGTCTGAAACTCGGTGCAAATGTGAAGAAATAAGCTGAATCCGCGCAACGTTGCACTCAATTTAATTATTATTTATGTGGCTAAAGCGAATCGCCGTGACTGTCGGACTCGCTGCGCACACGCCACTAAACTCAACCACTAACCGTCTGAACCATCCGAAAGACGGCACAAAAACACTAACCGAGAAGAAAGCCGAACTGTCTCCAGTCAGCAACTAACTCGGCTCCCGTAGCGCGCTGTCTTGCGTGCGATTTCGCATATGGTATTCGAACCCACAACACGTAGCAACGCCGCAACCACCAAATTTTGTGCGTTTACGCCGCGCTTCGCTGCGCTAGTGAAGCCGTACAACTCGTGATGCAATGTTGCCGTTTTTTCCATCGCTCGCACACACCGTCGGATTTATCCTTTGAGTTGCCGGGAGCGGCACTTGTTTTCATCTCTTATTTGATATAGATGGCGCCAAGTGATGAGAGCTCGAAATTGCAACAATTTTATCTTATCTTCGAAAGATGCGCTTTTGATGCGATAATATTATAATGTTTATTTATATGTTATTTATAGATACTTTTTTATTTTTTAAATTAGTAATACATTTTGTTACGTTATGTGTATCAATTTTCATATTATATTCACAAATAACATTTTTATGTTTCTTCTCTAATGATTTTTTGTACGAATTAATATTATTTGATCTCTATGTATCTTCTATCGAAAAACAAAATTTCAAAATCTGAAAATACATAGAAAAATTTTTCCATAAACATATTTTATTGGTAATTTCTTCATGTTTTTGTTAAAATTTGATCTAAGAAAATTGTGAAAACAACTTTCTTAGATCTAACTGGTAACTATTTTATTTTATTGCATTGGTATAGTACAAATGTAGTCACATTTAGCAAGATCTTTTATCTCATTGCTCTTGATAATAATATAATATATATAAGATATTTGGTCTGAATAAAATTTCGTTTTTTATATCTCCAGCCAATGTTAAATATATTAAAATACAATACAAATTTTTTTATATAAATAATGCAATATTTATAATTCAATGATTGAAGAATCCTTGTATGATATGCATATATTCTTATAAGCGATTTGCTAACCGAGTACACTGAATTGTTCATTATTATTATTAAGAATTTGAATATTGTAGCATTCAGTTTAAAAAAATGAAATATTAATAGTCAAAATAATGAAATCAAATAGGGAAATGAATTTGAACTGCAATCAAAATTAATATCAAAAATGATTTGTAATTTATTCATGGATATTTACAATTATTATGATTTTATGTTGAGATAAATAAATAACATTGCTTTTAATGATAAGCAAAATTCAAATTACAATGTATTAATTTGAATCAGTTTGTCATATGAAATTATTTGGATATATAATATTTATAAATTCATTTAATAAATATTAAGGGTTGATTAAATTAATACTTGTTGCACTGTTAAATGCCGCGTATTAATTTTTCATAGATATTTAATTTGTATTGAAATGAAGTTAGAATTTGATTTAACTTACTTAAATCAAGTTTATGAGTTTATATTAGTCTATAATTGTAAATGTTTTTT
>JABFQD010000876.1:0-21658 GCA_022817045.1 Psix sp. ZL-2020 | reverse complement strand
ATATTAACTTTTGTGATACATCAATTCTAGGGTTGGTCAGGATTTGTTTGATATGACTGGTTCTATTGGAAATTTGCATCGACAATTTATTTTTAGTCTTAGCGTTCGTTTGTTTATTTCACAAACATTCTGTAATTTAGGCATTTGTAATATGAATTTAACTTAATGAAGGGTGTAGATTTACTCCAGATCTCACCCTTGAAGTGCCTATCGATTTAGTTTTGTTAAATTGTTCGTCAATAATTTGTTTGTTTTTTAATTGTTTATGCAAAACTCGATTTTAGATTTTGACCCCTTATTTAATTGATTTTATTCCTTCTGAAGATAGATTCGCATTTTGTCTAATCCAGAGAATGTATTTATTGCTTTTGATTTGTTGGCAAAATTCGTGTTGTTTAATTATTCATAATTGTTTAACTTTTCTTGTTTACCATGTTCTTGCGATGAACAAGTGGTTCTGCCCCTTCAATCTTATAATTTTACAATAGAGTTCGTTCCAATGCTTTTTCCCGTACTTGTTTGTATTATTTCTTTTAATTTGTTTTAAATTTTAATAATTATTTAATTTTGTTTGACATTTGATCATCGTTTATTTCGCGCCAAATAAGTTTTATCAGGAAAAAAAATTATTCTGGTGTTTATAGGCACTGTTGCCAACATTTGTTAACAACAAATCGATTATTTATTGTTAATTTTGCATCTATAACCCAATTTATAGAGTGTCTCTCTCGCACCTATTGGCGGTAGAAAGAGACAGCGCTAACTATGAATTTCATATCAAGCTCAAATTGCTGCTTTAAGCTCGGCTTAATTCTCCAAGCCTTCTGATTAATTTAAATTCAATATATTGATAATATATCAATGAAACTGTTATCCATTTCAAACACCGCATCATTTTTATCTTCTTCCCAATTTTTTGAAGTTCTCAAATGTAAATTTTAAATACTTTTCTAAGATCTATCTTTTTTACCAATTCCAATTCTTAGTTTCAAAAAGGCTTGTTGTGAACTGATTATGTGAATTTCCGTACGTCAGGGTAATTTTTAAGTACGTGCTGTTAAATTACGAAATGAAAATAAGTTACGATTTTTTAACAGCTGAGCTGTGCCATATAATTAACTGAAAGATAAACAAATACTATTACAAATACTCTTCTTCGTAAATAATAATTCCATAATATTTTAACAATAAAAGTAGGCGGCTTTTCTTCTTCGAATTTGCTGATTATGCGTGTTGAAATAAGGAGTGTAATTTTGAAGTTATTTGAGTTCATTGGCGACATGTTTTGCCCGTAGATCAGAAGTGAGAGAAGTTTGAAGCTATTATATCACAATTAAGTCGGTTAAGGAGTTTGCCGAAATTTTTCGGATGAGGATTATACATCGAACAAAAATTAGTCTAACATTCTAGGTGCTAGAATGAATCACTTTGCGTGTTGTGGCAGTGTTTATTTCCTACGGAAAGTATGTACAATTATTAGTGTAGTTTTTCAGTATCTAAGGGTAGCATAGCATCACATAGATTTACAAATTGCAACAGGTCGTGTCAAAAAATGTCTTATTCTTTTCTTTAATAAACCAAATCTAACGAAATTGCTCATTTAAGACATTTATTTTGCATAAGTATCTTGATATTTATTTATATATTTTCTTTCCTCATTTTGCATCAAAAGAGGAAGAAAACCGTCTTCTCCCTCTTTGAAATATATCCATATAAAAATGCGTATAATTACAGATATGGTAAATTAGTTTTTTAGTACTATCTGTTAGTAAAAATTTAGTCTAATCACTGATACGACTAGAGAACATAAGATTTAGTGGATTTTATTTGTTATGATACTTTTCAAATCACAAACTCAGCTGAAACCTTGTTATGAGGATCAAGTATAGATATAAATAATACAGGGTGTTTCAGACCACCCGTTCACCATTAATATCTTTACAAATCTACACCTGAATGAAAAACGAAAAAACACGTGTCAATTATTTTTTGAAAACTTATCTGATGACACCAAATTAGCTTCACCTGCCCCACTCCCAGTGGGTGAGGCGAGGGCAACTCTGAAAATTCAAACAGAAGCCACTGTTTTTTATTGCATATTTGTATTCCTTGCATCAAAATAAGAAATTTTTATCGAAGACATTTTTTCATTTTCACCGATAATTTTGTAAAATTTTTAAACACTAAACATTTATCGCAAATTTCGATGATTTGATCGATACAATTAGTCCATGTGTGTTGATAAATAGACTTTTCCAATTTCGGAACAAATTACTCAGTCAAAAGAAGGCTAATTATTTCTATCAAACGTGATAAAACACAGTCGTTTTCTTTTCGTTCTGAACGTTTTCAGTTAGAGAAAAATGTAAGTAATCAGAAGTTTAATTAATTATTTCTGTATGAAATTTGAAATTTCAGATTCTTTTTTTCTTTAGTTTCTATTGAATGAAAGTCGTGATTAAGAATTTATGATAAAATGCCGTATGATTATGCGAAAGGGACTGACATGTTACTGATATTAGTAGAAGCCGGTAGGGTTTATGAGAGGGCTACTACCCTGTGAAGCGAACGGTTTCCAAATCGTACTCCACATTCGAGAGAATTTTTTTCACGTCTATTGAAACGCGTAAGAACCGATGGCACTGTTCAACTCTATTATAATAGAGGAAAAAACATTCGCCGTCCAATTAGAGGTGTCAAAAGCACGGATATTTTGGCTTCAATTTATGTTAATCCCAATGACTCTTTTAAGCATGGAGTAAAAGATTCCAGTGTGAGTACAGCAACAGTTTGGCGTGTTTTGCACGAAAATAAATTACATCCGGACAGAATGACACTTTGACAGGCTCTTCAAGAAAATGATTTTCCGCAAAGATTAGTTTTCTAAAGCATGATGCAAAACTAACAACCTGACTTTTATCGCAAAATTCTTTTTATTTACGAATGCACGTTCAAAAGTGATACAGAAGTTAATTTATAGAATTGTCGTTTTCGGGCTGACGAAAACCCCCACTCCTTGAGAGAAGTCGATCATTAGCATGTCTGAAAAATGAATTCTTGGAGCAGTATTCTGGATAATCAACTTATAGGGCCTTACTTTATTGACGGAAATTTCAATGGTGCGAGTTATGAAGACTTTTGGGAAAAGAAGCTACCTATTTCGATGAAGGACGTGCCGCTGCAATTACATCGCGAAATGTAGTTTCAACAAGACGCATGTCCAGCGCACACATCACGGGTAGCCCGAGAAAAATTCAATAATCTCTTTGCTGATAGACTGAAAGGAAAGTACAGACCAGTTACATATCCACCGCGCTAGCCTAATTTAACCGTTATGGATTATTACTTCTAGGAAACAATTAAAAATTTGGTCTACATCGAGCGGCCCACAACAAGAGAACACGTGATGAAGAGAACACGAACCGCTGTTCGTTTTATAAACGCCGCCGAAATCAGACGTACTGTCGGATCTTTTCCGAAAAAGCTCCAGACATTTCGTTTACAAAACGGGGCTGACATTTAGCATTTGTTTAAATCTTTTTGTTATTTATTCAAATTTCCTTTATATTGTTTATTTATTTGTTGTTCATTCGATGTTATTTATTACACAAAATAGCAGTTTGTAATAATTGATTTCATTATTTATCAAAAAGCTATTACTGAAAATTCTTTTTTCTCTAATTTCTTGTTATTTTATTCATCTTGTTTCTGGATATTATTTATGATCATAATTGCTTATTTACGTAGTTTTTGATGCAATTATTTAGTTTATGAAAAATTGTTAACAAATTTGTCTCATGGCACAAATAAGAGTCATTAATTGATTAAGTTGGGGATGTATGTATTTTGTTTGAAAATTTTACAAAAGAATAGTTGAAAATGAGAATTGTTACAGACAAAAGTTTCTTATTTTGATGTAAGGAAGCCTAATATGTAATAAAAAATAGCGATTTTCATTTGATTCTCATTTCGGAGTTGCCTCCTGCTCCATCCACTGGAACTGGATATTTTCTAAAAATATTTGATACGTGTTTTTGCGTTTTCATTCAGGCGTTGATTTTTAGAAACATTAGGGGTGGACGGGTGGTCTGAAACACCCTGTATATTAAAAATATAAATTATGCTTAAGATGGAATAGATTATTTAATTTATGCGATTATTAGTGAATTAAAATCTTATGTATGTTTATGTATAAACAGGATTTCTTGACGAAGCATAATTGAAAAGTCACTTAGCAAAATTTCAGTTAAATGCAACTAAATTTTAGTTTAAATTTTAGCGGTGTTTAGCAGTGTGACGGCAGACTTTAATTGATCATTGCGTAGTGTGATAAGCGTCAAACCAATTAAATTATAATGAATTGTTCATTTAGTTCATATTTATCTGCTTTTTATAGAATTAGAAGGCTGTTAATTAAAACCGCGAAATATCATTGTAGAAGGGGGTTATTACATGCGCCAAATCGTTTATATCATAAGCGCCACAATGATATATCGAACGCGCCAAAATGATTTTATTAAAAGCGCATTCTTATTTTATCAAAAATGTGCTTATTTTTTATTCTGTCACATTCAAATTTATTTGAAAGCAGCATGACGACTTCTACATAAGTCGTCATGCAATACTCGTTGAAACAACACAAAACATAAAAACTTAATAAAACAAAATAAAAACTTCTGTAACTCATTATGGCATTGTAAACGAAGTTTGGCTATACTTGTGCAGATAATCGAGAGTGTCGAACTCACCATTATTTACTTTTTGAAATTTATGAAATTAATTTTTTTTACAATTGTAGAAAATCGAACATTTTTTCTGTTGGATTGCCATGCATTGTTAGCTATGTTTCTGCTTGTATTTTTCTTAGGACTTCTATGTACAAGTGTACTAGAGGGATTTGGCGAATAAAACAGCTGTTTCAAATGCCAATTATAAAATTTCGGTTTGTTTGTTGTGCATGGATTAACCGAAGGAATTTCCGGTCACAAATTTGGTGAAAACAAAAAGTTTGCTTTGTTATAATTTAATAAAACGTAATCGCTAAAATTGTAATGTTAATGTAATACACTGTGATTAAATTGTAACATCACGAAAATTAAAACTTGATTTTCGATTGCATCATCCAAGTTATGGACGTAATTGTGCGCACTAGATATACGAATAATTTTCGTTTTATTCGCATCTGTGGGAATCCGGCGAGAACATATTTTCGCGGTGCATCTCCATGAAATTTAACCACCTTTCAATACCGATATCTTCCGATATTTATAATTATCGTTGCTTGTGCAATCATTACCGTTATTTATTTCAAAATTTATAATTTTTATATTGGAAAGTGCTAAACTATGCTTTTGAATTCAAAATGCCGACTACCACTATTTGCTTACAAAACTGAGGCATACACTATAGGCCGTAATTATAACTACAGCTGCGCCACCACTCGGTCGGCATCGGAAACGTTGGAGAGATACAAACGGTGGATAGTATATGATGTTAAATAGTACATTGTACAAGTGTTTCAAAAAGTAGTTTCATTTCGTTTCGACTTTTTTCTTCCGCCTCAAATGCTACGTTTGAATTTCCTTTTTTCAAGGCAGTTAAAAAATTTCCAATGTCATTCAATTTATAGAATTTAACATCTTCTCTATTTTCGCGTAAACATGGCAATTATGGTTTCATCTCACATCATTCTTAATATTTGTCCAATTACTGCTATGGAGGCCTATTCTACATCATTGGCTGGTCAGTTCTAGCACAATCATTTTCAATATTAACAAAAATACGAACAGCAGTGATATGCTTACGAAATGCTTTTCCTATTTTACAACTACATATTGCATCACAAACACTTCTTTCTGAATTCAGCTTTAATAAATTTAAAAAAATAATTTATTATTTCGATTATATAGATATTCATTTATAAGTTTAAATTGTACAAAATAAATCATATCATGAATCGAAAGTATTTTTACTTATTATAATTTATTACTTATATATAATGTGGTTATATTTTGAATTTGTCTTACCGTAACCTCTGCAATATAAACATTTTCATTTCTCTTGGTACCATAAGAAACTGTCGTTTCTTTTAAAACATCGCCTTTTCGAAAGTGTGAACATTTCTTTAAACAAATTTTATTACATTTGAAACATGGAAGGTATTTCCCAATTTTTGCCATCGAGATTTACGCTATTGAAGTCACACATGATTATTAGAGACATTTTTCAAACATTTTTAACAATTTGTTATTAACTTTCATCTCTTGTTTACAACCTGTCACAATTGCTATACATTATACAGGGGGTGTGGAAAAAGTTTCGGCATGGACAAATATTTCGAGAAAAATGCATCGGATCGAAAAACGGGAAAATACGTATCAAATGTTTTTTGAAAAGCTATCCACCACCCACTCTCACCCCCTGGGGGTAGGATGAGGGGCAATTTTAAAATCTTTAATGGGAACAATTGCATTGCCCAATTTGTTATTGCAGATTTGGATTCCCAAAGAACTGATTACGGCTTCTCTGCGGCTAGACCGTGAACTACGACCTATTGTAAGAGACAGAGTGCTGCAATTTGACTTCATTGTACTCTCAGTTGTTGAACTGGAAAAGTCTCTGACAAACAAAGTAGGTTTATACTCTTAAGATGTAACACATAAAAGAACAGGGAAGGATGTCTATTTTGATAATGAGAGGTTGGGGTGATTTTCAATGAACTGATCGTGACGTACGAAATCTTTTTAATGATACTTTTAGGGTTGGGCAACAGCCCATTTCAACATCAACTGTGGAAAGAGCAGTCAAAAGGTTTGAAGAAACAGGTCGTGTTAAAGATCGGGATCGGCCAGGAAGACCAACAGCAGCAACAAACAACGATAAATCCTTAGATGTTTTATTATCATTTCTTGAAGATCCTCACTTGGGTACTCGTAAAACTGCCCAGGGGCATGAAATTGATAACAAGTCTGTCCACAACATCTTGACAAAACAAAAATTTCATCCTTATAAAATGTCTTTAGTTTATGAATTAAATGAAGATAATCCTGATCGACAATTGCAGTTTTGTGAAGATATGATCCCCAAAATCGAAAATGATCACAACTTGCCATTCAACATTGTCTTTTTAGGTGAAGCTACGTTTTAATTGAGTGGGAATTGCAAACGCTATAACTGCAGGTATTGTTTCGATTCAAATCTTTTCTGGATGCGGGAAAGTAAAATGCAGTATCCACAGAAAATAAACATTTGAGCTGGAATTTTAAATAGCAGATCAATCGAGCCATTTTTTATTGAGGGAAATCTGAATGCTGTGAAATATGAAAATATGCTTTAGAATGAAATCGTTCCTGCAATATGAGAAATTGCTGGCGACAATTTTGAAAATATGTGGTTCCAACAGGATGGTGATGCACCACATTATGGTCGAAATGTTCGTGAGTACATAAATACTGTTTTTCCTGATCGTTGGATAGTTCGAAAAGGACTGATTGAGTGGCCAGCTAGATCACCAGATCTTACACTTCTTGACTTTTTTATGGGGATATCTAAAACCGAACTTCTTATTTTAAATGAATTACGTCAACGAATACTTAATGAATGTGTAATTATTCCTGAACATTATTTCATACACAGCATTGAATCGTTTTATCATCGACTGGCTTATTGTCAAAAAGTTGACGACAAACAATTCGAACATTTACTTTTGTAATTGTACCCGACCAATTTATTTTGACACTTACATTTCTACTTTTATTTATTTCAACTTTATTTTCAGTTTACTTTTATGTTACGTTTATTTCAATTTTTTAGCTGAACATTGAGAGGCAAGGGGACTCACATTAAACAAACACCCCAAAAGAAACAGAAAACCAATACGTTTACGTTGTTGTTCCTGGGTAACGCTATACTTGGTTTTCAGAGAAAAAGTTTTTTGGCATTATTGGATAGCTTTTCAAAAAACATTTGATATGTATTTTCCCGTTTTTTGATCCGATGCGTATTTCTCGAGATATTCCTATTTCCCAACAAATTTCGATTTCTGTTGATTACAGCGCCATCTGTCAACGAAAATGATCTGAATTGTAGGTGAAATTAATGTAATTTTTTCTGGGGAATCCAAATGTGCAATAACAAATTGGGGTTCTAATTCAAGATTTTAAAGTTGCCCCCTAAGTTGTATCCCGGAACTTTTTCCACAACCTTTATTTATTTGAACGTATCACCCCAATGTTTTCCGCGGTCACTGCTAGAGCGGCGTTACAGTCGCGCAAAAGGGAATGATTACGGTCTATATGCAAACATTGCATGCACTATTTGTATACAATGTATTTTTAACTTCTCAATTATTCGAACTACTATGAAAACTCACAACGATTTTGATATATACTTTTGGCGCTTATGATATAGGCGTTTTGAATCCTTTGATACATAAATTTGGGGCATACGATATAACGACTGGGGCTTTCGATGAACACTGAATTAGAATAATTAATCTAATTTGTAACTATTCAGTTATTTTCGTCTTTGCGGCTTAAAAAATAGATAGATAATATTAATAAATATATTATAAATGTTCTGGTTCGACACTCAGAAAATGGCTTGGGAGAAATTAAGCAATTTATTTTAAACAGCTGTGTGTTTTAGAACTACATTCTGAAATAGATCAAACTCAAACGAGACGTATGAATAACGTGCATGTTTGAGGTTATGTTTGACAAGTGTAAGCGAAAATTTAAGTTTTTTCAAGGAACAAAATCTAAATGTGCAAAAAATAAAATTGTACACTTATAGCTTCAGTGATTGGGTACGATATTAAGCAAAATTGAATGTAAAGTAAAATAAAATTTGCTAAACAGAAAAAAGACGCGTGCTCGTACGTACTCTATAATGAGAAGTATGTGTTGTAAGTAATGTTGTAAATTGATCTAAAAAACATTTTTGGTTTTATTACAGTCGACAGCAGAATGTCACTAAAAAACCCCGTAGGGTTTATACATTTGTTATCAGACTCCTGGAGGATCTTTTGAATTTTCAAATCCAGTTCAAATTTATTTCGTTATAATTTATAAAATCAACTACTACATTGCAAGAAACCATAAATTCCTGAAAACTGTAGATGTCGTGTTCAACTAACTTCCACTAAAAAAGATTCTTTGAGGTTCGAATTATGTATTTAAGGGGATCATCATTTTTATAAATTTTAAAATATATTGCTCGATAGCACACTAATCTAAAAATATCTTAAATCTGCCGCTATAAATGTTATATAAATGTCCAAAACGCTACTAGATTTAAATTGGATGAATATAAAACCTATATTGTATACAACGTTTTTTCATACTGTAAGCTGAAATTTTAGTTGCTTAAAATGGTGAAGTTTAACATTAGATAATACTTTAAATCATTTTTTAAAAATATTACTTACAACAATTTTAATATAATATCAAAGTTCTTATGATCATATTTTGTAAGATAGTGAGTAATTTTATAGAAGTAAAATTAAAATGCAATTGCAAAAAGAGTGTGGCAACCAGAAATTTACTACGCAGTGGTTTCGTAAAACGAGACGTTTCTATTAAATCAACTAACAATTTCATCTCATTTAATTGTGTTTCTGCAATAATCAGCATTGATCTTGATATTCATCCGTTAAATCTGCTGAAGAATGGGATCATAAACTTAAAATAAAATCCAGCTGTAAAACTCAAACTTGGAAAAAAATAAAATTTAATATTGCTATTCTTATAAGTAATTAGAATGTACTTCGATTAGTGATATCATACTATATTTTTGAACCAAATAATTTGCTATCTATAAATGCAACAAATTTAAAAAAAAATAGCGAGCATTTATCATATTTATCATTCTTTTATATTAAAATAAAGTATTTCTATCTTTTCCATCATATTAGTTCATAAATTTTAAGAAAATAATGTTCATAATACACGTGGTACCGGAAAAATCTTAGACAGGGGAATATCTATTGAAATATACTTTGTGTTAAAAAAATAATATAAAGTGTGTCGTGGCATTTTGCCGTCACAATATTGATAAAATGAGAATGAAATTGATCAAGTTGAGTCGACAGAGAGGGTCGAACTCGACTATATTAAAATGAATATTATTTCTTTGATTTTGGAAAAGTGATGAAATGTAATACTTGCGTATGAGGACCCATAATCACTGAGGGTTAGGGCCGTTGTTTTATAGGGAATAGTAATTGGGGGTGAGGTATTGATGATACAACCTCTGACAGCTCCTGGGAAACCCTGGCGGGTGGAGACACGCATCCCAAGGGTGGACACGTCGGGGGAAGATGGAGGTGGCCAGAGTGCTTCTGCACTCTGCATCGTGGGATGAGTAGACTGGATGTGATTCCCGGTCGAACAGCGGAATCACTCGGAAACACACCCAACATTTGACGTTAGGCAACGGAGGAGATTACACTTTTTAACAAACTGACCGATCATCAAGAATCAAAAGTGAACTGGTCGCGCCACCTAGGGTCCAAATTCGGAACCCAAAGAATATCGATTGTGATATCGATTGATGAAGCGCCGAAAGCCAAATTGAACCTGGTGCGCATACCACGCTCCTATAGCTGATCAGCGGAGGGGTAACGAGTGAGACGAAAGCTCGAAAAGGGAGCTTGATCGGCACTCTTTCTGTCGACAGCGGAAAAATAAAATGTCGGATGGGACAATTTCAGAAATCGCTCGTCGGTTTTCCCGCGAAGTTCTCGAACTCTGAGTTGGTGAGTGTGTATTTCATTGAGCGGACCTTCAGGGTGCAGCAGTTTGCTTTCCGGGAAGGAATTTTCGATCCTGAAAGGAGACCACTGCAATCAAAGCTGAGACCTGAGTTCCAATATGTGTCCGGAATCCGCCATTTTCCCAGAACGTTTAGGAATAAGTGATTTTGAATTTATCTTGATACCTTTTTCAGGCCACGACCATCATTGGTTGTAAATATCATACATGGTATGATATTTTTATGAATAGTGCATAAACAATAATTGTATAGTTACTTCAATTTTTCTAATCTTGTGTGAGTTTGATTGCTGTTAAATTTACTCCAGTTGCAGATAAAGATTAATTAACCCTTAGGGGTATGATTTATTTTGTTGATAACGAATTGAGATTCAGAATTGGTGATTGAATTCAAATTATAGTACAGTGTTTGTTTCTTCTTTAAATTTATATTTTAAGTGAGAATTATTACTATATTGTGAATTTCTAATTTCTTGATTTACTTAATTTAATAAATTCATTTATTTATCACGATACTGTATGTTGGTGTAATAATTTATTTTTTTAACCCTTGTAAAAATAATTGAATTGAATCTTTCTAAATTTACCGCTTTTTTTGATGTTTAACACTTTTATTTTTGGGTGGCAAAACATAAATCATAAGAAAAAAAAATTACAAAAATATTCTTCATTTTCAAAAAATATTAATAATATTTTTAATAATATTTTCTCATTTGAAGTCGAATCAAACATTCTTCGGAAATATACTTGATAATACTCAATGTAACTATTCAATTCTACTTCCTGCGGTGAAGTTTTTGTTAAAATCAATTGATATTTTTTTTAATTGAATTTTGAAATCTCATTTTCTCATAGAAAAATTAAAAACAATTAGTCTACATAGTGCAAAAAACCTGTAAGCAAAAGAAATTTTGACCAAATTTTTTTTGCCAACTTTGAACATGTACAGAGAAAAAATTGACCTTAAAACATACTTTTTTTTAATAGATTATTGAAATTGATTATTTTGCCAACGAAATAAAAAAAGTGTCTCTTCCGATGGAAAATAGCAAAGTTATAGCTAATTTAAAATTTCGTTACATTTTCGTTTTTTTTTCAGTGCTATACAGACAAATTATTAGATAAACACGAATCAACACAGCATGAAGAACCTATGGCATTTTGATATCGAAGCTTTAGTATGGCTTTAGCTCGGTCAATATACAGAAATGCATGATAGTGGCATAGCAATGGCATGTCATTTACATAGCGATGACATAGCATAGAAGTTGCAGACCAATGGCGTAGCGATGGCATGGTACTGTTATAGCATTAATAAGGAATTGGCATGGTCATGGCATGGTAATGGGGTAACGTTAACATGACATTAGCAAGGTAGCATCGTGGCAATAGTATGGGACTGAAATATTCTTGTTAAGGCAATAGCACTACATTTGAAAACTATTGCATGCAGTGTTCAAACCAAGCAATACAAGCGTACAACTATGCCGCGTAGCCAGTCATAGTGTGATACGGGGACTGAATGGAGAGGCGCAAAAACTAGAAAGCCGATACGGTATCAATTTCAAACTAAACTAAATTACATATTCAACTTTATAATAAAATAGTACAAAAATCAATTCATATTTCGCTGGTTGCTACTTGGATCCCAAACAATGTCATTTACCGAGATTAAATAAGGTAGCTATATTGTGTACTTTTATTACAAATATCAATTAATAAATGAAATATTTTTTTCTAAGCGACATTATTTTGAAATCGTAATGGAATTAATAGCACGATAAAAAGAATAAGCAGAATCGCTGTGACTGAATACAAACTTAAACTTTAACACGATTAAAATTATAAAAATTTTCAGCTTTGCAAACCTGGTAAACAATGAAATTTTTTAAGAATTATATTTTTAGGTATTAAATCAGAAATTCTTACGAGCTATCAACAACACATATTTTCCGTAAAATAAACCGAAAAATAATTTCTTAATAAAGTTGTTTCAAAGTGCTGCAAAAAGAATTGATAAAAATGTATAATTAACCCCTTCCTTGTTTGGTTTAAATTTTAATGTATTTTCGGTATGACAGAGCCTAAAAAACATAAATAAATATGGAATCACATAAATGTGATTCCATAAATGATGAAAGAAGCTATTCTATTGAAGAAACATTGGGTAAACCTACTCGAACGCTTAAAATTTAAGGTTTAATGAAACTTCAGTCGCATTGGTGAGAATCGCCAAAAGCCCCAATACCTCAAATAGGTAAAAAAAGAGAGAGAGACTCATGAGAAAACTGTTGGAGGACTAGAAAAATATTGCCAAAATTCAGTCTTTTTTTCATGAAATTTTTAAAAAGTTATCCAATAATGAGAAAGTGATTCGCTCCTTCAAAGTAAACGTAAGAAAACAAAGAGAATGAAATTTTTCATTCAAAACATATACAACAAAAGATACGATATAACCCAGTCGCTAATAGGGTATTTATATATTTACATTTTCGTGTTTGGTAAGTGTGCAATTCTTATAGATAATTTAAACTTTCATAAGATGTTGAAATAAACATATTGAGTCACTGAAAATAAGTCTAAGCATATCTGATCATAATCTCATTAGAATATATACAGAATAAGTATATTAGTTTCTGCTTATCGCAGTCATTTTTTTCAGTTTTATGAACTGAATTTTCGTTTATAAATTTAAATTTACTTAAAGTAACTGCTCAAAAAGTACAAATAAAAAGACAATTAGTGTAAGCTTTATAATATTTACATACGTGTGAGCAAAAATGAGATTGTGCTTTTATATAATAGGAAGTATTCTTGACTGGTAATTTTAGTGAAACCGGTGAAGCGTCATTTGTTATGAGCAACTAAAACTATCACCGGTAATTTATTCTTAAATAGATGATAATATATATTGATATATTATTTTATAAATTTTTATAGTTTCATAGAAATTCGATAAATCCAAGCCAACTGAGTTATCTGAACTACGATTTGAAAAGGGAATACAAGAAAAGAATACAAGTTGATTTTGAAAAATAAGTATTGTATATGTATATGCTTGGGTTTCGCCAAATCTGTCAGAGCAAATTTAGCGCTGTCCGAATTTTCGTGCTGTCAAAATAACGGAAAATGAGCTATACTTCTACTATTCATTTTGAAGCAAAAGTATATCGGAGACGATGCTGAAAATGAAATAAGTTAATCTTTAACTCAAGACAGTAACAGAGAAGTTACCATTATTATACAACATGTATGATAAATCTGAAAATACTTTGTTATTACTTGATTAATGGGAAAATAATAAATTATTTCATAGTGAAATAAGCTAACTAAATCACAGCATTTTATTAAGGCTAATCCTTAAATTTCTTTTGTTCATTTAACTTGAAGAAAAAAAGTTACTTTTTTACTCGTTTTTAATCCTCATATTTTGATTTTAATGAGATTGGTCATCTAGCAAATACGTTAATTTTTTTTTAATAAAAATATTTAAAAAAGTCCCATTTATTATATATGCAAGAAACAAAATTTCTCGCAAGGAAATTAAAATTTCGAGTCTAAGATTACATTTGATCAGTCAAGCAATATTTTTAGATTTTACACTTAATATAACTAAAATTATGTTAGATAAGAAAATTCGAATTCTCATACGGTTTAGGATTCACAATCAATAATATTATATCATGATGTTCGTTATCATAAAATTGAAAATATATTCATAACATTATTTTTTATGAAAAAAAATAACTTGAAAAAATCAGAAATTAAGAAGTTTAGGCCTAGTATGAAAAAATGTAACCATGTTCATTGAAATCAACATTAACATCAATTATTCAGTAACAAAAATATATATAAATCGAAATATATCGAATTAAACTTTTCATCATTCATCAAATAAAACTCCCAATTAAAAAACTTTAAAATATAGAAGTTTTTAATGTATTCATGGACTACACAATGAAAGTTATATTATGACCTTAATAATTTCAATCCAATGAAATATGAATTTTGTATTAATTTGTTGACTCAATGGAGAAAAATGTAAACTTATCATTTTTACCACTTAAAATTATGATATAAATTTATAAGATTAAGTTCATGTAGTTTATATAAATGTTTCTTATTATATATAAACTATTCTATAAAATAGAAATACAAATAAAATGAATGAAATTCGCAAATTACGTGCTGTGAAAGCATGCAATACAAAGTTCTAATTCAAAACCTTACATACTCTTATAGTGTTTAATTTAACTGCTATTTCGTTTTTGATGTTGGGAAATTAGCACTAGTTCATATCTAAAAAGAGAAACAATAATGCTGGCGGTACAAAATAACTGTTAAATCTTGATTTGTTTGTACTTCGCGAGAGACACTAACGTGACTGTTGATACAAAATCTTTTTTAAATGGAAAGAACCATGTAGTAATTCTTCTATCCGGTAAAAGTCAACAAAGTTAGAAAAACGTACGTTAAAGCATCTGCCTGCCGCTTATAACCTACCACGGGCCAAATATATAATTTTTATTGAATCCTAACTTAACTCTTTTTGGTTAAATCAGATAAAAATGATCCTCAAGATCACGTGAAGAACACTGCCCCAAACAAAATGCATGATATCAAGTCTCTCTGAAAGACTGTATGCGAAACCGACGAATTTTGCTACTAAACCGGCGGTCGACTAACACGGAAATTTACGAAAATAAAATAATAGTAAAAGATTGCAATATATTAATGTGATTTAAAAGATAAAGACGAAAACAAACTTCAAAAATAATCAGACTCGAAATTTCAAAATTATAATCAGCTGACGTGCTTATTACACAATTAAGAAAGATAATAGAAAACGGGAGAAAATGCTCCAAAATTATAATAAAATTCGATTCGGTTTACGAACTTGAGAAGCACCGATATATGACCGCTGCAGTAAACAGAAATAGACAAATCAAAACGGAGCACACGATTTGTGCGAATATTAAATTTGATTTTGAAGCTTTAAAGTTTAATTATCGTAAGAGGTTGCATATCAACGGCACTTTAACTAAATGCTATTCAACCAACAAAGGAGTTTCTTTCACAGCTGACAACACAGAAAACACGGTCAAATAATTAGAATAAAAAATAATTGTCAAATGAAGGTAAAATAACTCTTTCCTTTCTAATTAAAAAGATAATTTATTTTAATTTACAGTCGCTATGAGACCAACGGTGGAATAAGAAAGGCAAGATTGGTAGTGTCTCATATCAAGTATAAAAAAACGAATTTAAAAAGTTTTAATGTGCTATCAGCACTAGTGTGTCTCTTTTTGAATACAAAAAAATACTGGTTTTTCAACGTTTATAAAGTCAATCACACATATAAAAAGTCAAAATATTTTATTATTTTAGTATTGCCGGCATCGCGTAGAAGAGATTAAAACACAACAAATTGATTTTGGTTTATCCGTGCCCAAGATATGATCCTTTAAACATCAATAAAAATTGTATATTCAACATACGACGTCTTACTCTTTTTCATTGCCAGCCACATTTTAAAAAGGACATAAGTAGTGGTCTTATGAAGCACACTTATTAGCTCCATACATTAAATTTTCCTAATCCGCAAAATAACTCTGTCGTTTTGTGTTTTTTTATTAAAAAATAGAAGTTAAATAAGAGGTTAGATAGAATTGAAAGATGGCGCAGCAGTAGCTAAGTTTACATAAATTGTTGAACGTTTTCCCTTAATGTTCCCAGGAACCCATTAACTTATTTTCAGACGATAATAATTAAATATGTACGATATTAAATATTTTCTAATAACTGATTATTGTAAACATTAAAATAAATATTCTATTAAATATTGATAAATAATCTTCAAATACATTGACTTTGTTATATAATACAGTTTCCATAAAAATATATATCTTATACTTTTCGAATATTGATCTATGAAAAGCTGTTATTACATTTCTTGACGCATAGTTTTGATAACTGTAAAATAAGTGAACGCTGATTGGAGAAGCTGAAAAAATGTTATTTTTTATAAAAAGTACTGTGATACATAGATTTTCAAATATATATTTACCTTAATATACAATGGCAAATTTACAGTTAGGATGCCCGGATAGTTAAATTCACATTTGACGTTGCATCGAGCTGATATAATACATAATAATGTAATTGCTTTTCTTGACAAATGTGTCCATTCTGATAAATAACTATATAAAAATGTACTAAGTTAACACAAGATGCTGTAAAGTAATTGAATTATGTCATCGAAAAGCCACGATAATCATACAATGTTTACATAACTGCTTATTGTACTTATCTAATATCGTTTGTATGATTTCGATATTTTACTCTTAAGAGCATGCATGGTTATTCACAACGAGAATTATTAACCTACTGTCGGTCGTATCATGTACCAAGTACATATAGGAAGAGAAGCTTTGAGAAATGTGACAAATAAACTAAACGAGCGCGATCGACGGAAGATTAAAAAAAATAACTTTTAAAGGATGGAGTATAGATGCATTTCTACTTTTCAAAATATAAATTAATATATTAAGAATTAAGGGATTAAACCAAGATTATCATTTTTGGACAAGAAATGTCAAAGATTTGTTCAAGAGTTTATAAAGGCAGCTCAGGGTTTTATGGAGAGTACCAGTGCTTCTTGAAAAGCAGATAAATGTGGTATCATCATATAACATATCATATTTTTTGATACATGTACAAATAGTAGTTAACTAAATCATGAGAAGAAAAGATGTCAAACAAAATTTTTAGTAAAAAGACAATTTGAGTACTTCAAAGAGAAGCATTTATTGTTCATATATTTAGCTGAACAGCGATGAATATGATTCCGACCATTAGATGTGAACCATGAAACGAAAGTGTAGACTAATGAGTACAGAAATGCCAACTGACCTTGCTTTGCTCAGTATCAACTTGCACATCAATTCCATAATCTGCACTTTTGCCTTTTGATTTTAAATATACTATGTTATATATAATACGGATAAATGATTTAATACAAACAGTATTTTTCTGTATGCACTTTTTTGTCTATTTATCGAGAATAAATAGAAATACATATCTAGAATGATGACATTATGATGAAGGACAAAATAACATATTGTGTAACGATGATATATTTGGTGTCAGTTCATCTGTGGGAATCGACAAGGCTACTATAACATAAGACACGGTTTTTAGAGATCTATACAATATATTACGTTCGAAACAAACGAAATATACTAGTAGTCCGCAGAGTTACGAACTATTTGGTTTTCCCAAAGATTTTAAACGTACGAATTCTCGCCAGCAAAATCTTTTAAGACTCGAGTTTTCTTATTTTGAATATTCTGAAATGTTCAATACAATTTTTTATTTTTAGAATATTTCATAGAATACACTTAATTGAAAAAAAAAAAACACAAATTTTATGATGACTGTAAAAATATATAATACCAGTATTGCTTAATGAAATATTGTTTGAAGTTCGATATATGAAAAGTTTAGTTAAAATCCTCTTTTCAACGGAGATTATTTTACTACTCTATATGTACATGTCCTTTTGAATTTTTGATTTCAATTTTTACAAGAATATTGACATGGAACATGAAAATAAAAAGAGATCTGGTTTCTAGAAAAGATTGGCAATTGTAACAAGACAACAGGCGCTTTAACAGTATTCAGTCACTTTTTTGATACTTTTTATTTTTTTAAATTTAAAGATGAATATGAAGCGGTAGTCTTATTTTAAATCTTTAGTGTAGTATGATGGACGCAACACATATAAGATCAAATTTTTGTATTCAATTCATAAAAAACCTACAAAATTTGTAACTATGCATAGTAGCAAATGTAATAACTAAAGACGATACATTTTCTACAGAATTTATCAGGACTGCAAATTGACTCATGTTGAATTTTAATTAATACTTATTTTAATGAAGCTTAATTAATGGCCGTTAGATGACATTTATTTTATTTCATCTCTTTATATCATTTTTAATCTAAATTGAATAACTTATTGTTAATATTTTTTCTAACAATTATTGAACGTACCAAGAATCGGCTAAATTATAACTTCTATCCGCAATCACATCACCCGATATACATATTAATAATAATACTGCTAATGAGAAAAATCCTATTGGAACAATTAGTACAAGATTGTGGAAATTATGCACATTTATCACAATCTGTACAATGTGATTAATTGTAAATTTGCTGATAATTATACATTTAGGATTTCATTCAATCAATTCTTCTTCATTTTTTTACAAATTGACAATTTTACAAAAGGTTGATAATTTGAGACAAATCGTATCGAAAAACAATTTAGAATTTAATCATTAGATTATTTTGTTATTTTTCATTACTCTCATATTGTTTATAATAATTTTAAAATTAAACTTAAGCAATCTTTTAAAACTTATCCATGTATTTTAGATTAATTTATTAATCTGTTCAAAAAATAAAAATAATCTTACATTATATAATATCAATGTTACTTCTGAAAGGCCAACGAGTATCCCTAGAAGTAATAACAATTTTGCCCAATCATTTGTGATAAAAAAACAACTACAAATGAAATTTTAGTTAAAATATTATAATGATATCTCCATTTAATTAAAATTAGTTTAATTGTTTACTCAATAAAATTTTGGTGTAAATAGCCACATAATCGTAAATCTTCTATTGCTCTGATTTCATAAGAATTAGTACGTGGATCTTTTACTGTTCCAATTCTTTCAAGACGAACCCTTCAAAATAATGTAATTTAATGGAATGACTTAATTTATTTGGGTAAAGCTTTCTTTGAAATTTTATGTATTAAGAATGTATGATTTTTCTTACTTTAAAATTGCTAATTTTGCGATTCCTAGAGAAGAAAGTAATATAGCAATGTTGTCAAACATAATGAGATAACCTACACCTACTGAGACTGCATAACCATATATCAAGCATTTGACAAAATATGGAGGTCTTGAAAAATAGATTGGTTCCCATTGCAAGACAAAAAAATAAGTTTGATATTCGGGGAATACGTATCCAGCAAAAGGTACAGTAGCCGTGAAAACGAATCCAAAAATAAACAAAACTAAAAAACAACATTTTTATTTGAAATAAATATCGGTGCATATTTATGAATATTTTAATGTTACCATTAAAATATGAAAGTAAAATTCCACATATATTAAGATAAAAATCAAATATTTCTTGATCTCTACAGTTGTAAAAGTATTTTAAATCATTTTCCACTAATTCCTGCAAAAGCTTCATCTAAATAATTAATGAAAAATGAAAAAGCAAATCAATGTAACATATCTCTATTCTTAGACAATTATATTATAACAAAAATAAAGTCCATATACTTCTTTACCAGTTACTGTACTGTTTAACATGAGTATAAATATAAACGAAGTTACAGTAATAAAAATACTATTTGTTAAAACTTCATCGACGCTTTCTAAACTCATTGCATAATTTATCTTCAGTCAGAAAATAATAAAATATAAAATTGTATTCAGTATGTTTATATTTTAGTAAAATTATTATTCAAATTCGAAATCCATTTACCTGTCCTGTCAGTATGTATAGGCCGATGAAGAATTGAAATGATCGAGCTAGAACCGTCTGCAAACATTTTTGATGAGGCCATACATATATCATCATACTTATGTATTTCAGGTATAAGTAAGGTTTTTCTTCATAAATTGACCCTATTCCAGTTTTCGCTGCCAATATATTTAATTCTATCTGATTCTCTGGCCATTCTTTCCTTTTTATAAAACAATTGTTATAATCTCGGTGCATACTCGGAAAAGTATTATTATCTTAGTTTTTAATCGAAATATCACAAGCTAGTTATAAAAATATACTGAAACTTGTTACATGTTGTTTTACTATGGTGTAGGTTTGGCTACTAAGTTCTGATAATCATTAAATTACTTAATATAATGTTTCATTAAGAATAATAATTGCATAATTTCATATAATTTCAATAATGAATGTTCCCCGTCATATTTTATAAACTAAGTATAAATTAAGATGATTGCTCAAATCAATTATTCATTCGTCTTGAAAAAGTTGTTTGAGTTAAAGTTTGTTAATTCAAAAAGTGTATAATAAATTTGTATATTCGATTTAAATAATCGTTTTGATTTTTACTTCAAAATTTCTATCAAAAATAGAAACTGCGTAAAAAATGTAAATCATATTTTATATCTTTAATTTTTTTTAGGGGGAGGGGTTCAAGGATTAGAATATAATGTGTACAAAGCTTTTTTGCTAAAATATTCCTAGAATTTATTTTGTACTTTGTTCTTGCATCGTTCTTAAAACAGTGAAGTAAGTGAAAGAAGCTTGTAAAACCTACAAAAATAATTTAATCAAAATATATGCCTCTTTTAACAATATAAATATCTTACCTTAACGTATAATTGTAAAGAAAGTGAGACGACACCACTGAAATTAAATTCACATTTAACACTGCAACGAGCTATAATCATAGTTAGCATTCGTATTGTACGATGAGATAAATTGGTCCAATCTGATAAATAACTAAACACAATTCATATTGAATTTTTTTTCGTAAACAAATATATTCAAGAAAAATTAAATTTTTCTAATAAAATTAATATATATTCTTGTGAGCATCAATTTAAGATCACGTAATATAAAATACAAATATAATTATCAAATTTTACTTACCAGGAATCTGTTAAAATAAATGCCCTCTCCGAAGCGATATCACCTGACCAACAAATGAGCAAAATTACAACAAGAGCAAATATTGCTATCGGTGAAATTGCAATTACATTTTTGGGATTATTTAAATTTGAAACGATCTGTAAGATTTAAAAACCAATGATATTTAATTCAATTTAATA
>JABFQD010000875.1:0-21663 GCA_022817045.1 Psix sp. ZL-2020 | reverse complement strand
TGAAAATTTCTACATTTACAAATAATAAGACAAATCTGCAAGTTTTCAGTATTTACAATTATTAAACCTGTACTTATATAAAACTCACAGATATAAAAAAACACACAGATACAAAAATAATAAAACAACCATATTATGATTTAATAACTAGTTTTATAATCATTTAATAATTATTATAATTCGTAACAAATTATAAGAAATAATATTTTTATTTTAAATAAAGTAGTGAAAAATAATTGATTATAGTTAATGATAATTTAATTTCATCAAAATATTGAATTTAAAAGAAAAAGGAGTAAAAAGAAATTACGTACAAGTATTCCAAGAGTTCCAAGATTTTGTATGAGCAATGTCAAAAGGTCTTTGAGACATTTCGTATGTTAATGCTTTTGTCCTTTTCAAAGTTGGCTTGTATCTTCCAGAACAAATTGAACTCGTGAGTGCCGAGGTGTGAAAACATTTTTGTGTCGGTTTTCTTAGCAATGAGCTAACCTAGAAGAGCAAAATTTTCGCTTAAAACATCAAGTAAATATAAGTTAACTAGTTTAATTCATTTTTAGACTCACGTTCAACATTTTGTTCATGAGAGCCATGCCTGTTTTATTAATTAGATTAGCATGAACTATTTACAATAATATTAAACCAATTTGTAATCTTGTTTATTATTATTCTGCTCCTGTTTAATAGTTTTTCTTCTGTACTTATATGTAATGTAGCGACATCTATCTCTATTAGAGCTTAAAAAATATCTTATGGCAGAACCACTGCTTGTTTGAATAAAATACTTATTATGGATATTGCAAAAACTTTTAAGCAAAATAATTATTTAGGAGATTCAATTTTCAACTAAATAATTAAATGTAGCAACAAGGTGGGATTTTCTTTGACATAAATCAATTAAAATTTTACTCTTTAATTTTTTTTGGTGAAGATGTATATGTATATATATATTGTTTACAATTGTTTAAAACAGTATTATTTGCAAAAAATGTAATACATTTTTCGAATTGTACAAGTTAAACCAATTTTTAATAAGAATGTATGCTATTTCTAATTTCTAATTGAAATTTAGCTTATAATGACTCAGGAAATTGATTAAAAAATGTATCAAATATTACCCCGTTTTATCAAATATGTTTAGTTTTTATTTTCATACAAAAATAAAAATTGCCGGTAAAGTAGGAATCTTATAAGTTTTGATTCTTAATAAAATATATACAGATCTATGAAAATGAAATTTTATTTAACATAAACTTTTGTTAATTAAATGAAAATATTAAATAATAACTCCAAATTTGTTTGTCTTTAAAATGCAATTTTTGTTTGATCTTTATTTTAAATGGATTAAGTTGAACAAAATTTTAATGTATTTTCAATGTATATTTGTTACTAAATAAAGATAAATTAAAAAACAATAATGAACCTGAATGCTTTAAATATCGTAATGATAAAATTCCACCTTCGTAATTTAATATTTAATTTTGACTAATAAATTTAAAAAAAAAATACACAATTGCGTTTAATCAGTCAAAGAAATTTATTGGTTAATTGACGAAAAACAATGTGATATAAGCAGATATAACTCATTTTATTTGAAATGCATATCGATTAATCGATGAAAAGACTGACACTGGATTGCAACAGTAAGTATACGGCCCTGCGGCGCAGAGCCAGCAAAGACAAGCTGCGCAGTAGTAGTGAGGCTCTTGCTTAGTGGCCCGCCATGTTTTTCACCAAGTGGGGTGTGTAAAAAAGACCGGGGTGAAAATCGTCTCTCGGGTCATGCAGGTACGGCGAATTTACTAAACAAGCGCGCATCAACAAAGTTTAAGTAACGAGCTTACGAGCGATCAAATTTTTGGCTACCATTTGTGCCATTTTCTTTGTCCATTTCGCAACGTCACGCAATGAATCGCGTCGCTTCTTGTCGAGTTGTTGCTTGCTTGTACATCTACAGGCTAAGAGCTCGAACAAGCTAACGATCAAGCTCTAGTTGAACATCAGCCAAAGCTCGTTACCTTTGTTATTTTGATTCTGACGACATGCGTGTAAAAGCTCAATTGCATGTCACTTTTGACAGCTTCGTACTGAGATATGTTCTGCAATACTTGTGTTTTTTCTCTCTCTGTTTTATCAGCCGAACGTAATAAAGATGACACGAAAAACCAATATGGGCATCTTTCTATTACGGTCACTTTTTATAACTTCTTTTATTTTCGTATTTCTATTTTGATTATGTATTTTATGAAAAAATGTTTTTAAAATTCAGCTTAATATTTTGATACATTTTTTTATTCGCTTATATTTAAAATTATGTGTTCATAGAAAATTATATTTAACGTAGTGCTTGGAAACGTTTTTGTTTTTTGCTTTATGCGTGTAGAATATGTATATTTATATTGTTAAGTATATACAAGTATGTACACTACTGAAATATGAAACTGACAGGTCAGTTTTTATGTGTAATAATTTTGTTTATTTTGATGTTTAGAGTCAAAATGGAAAGGAAACATTTATTTCCATTCCATACTAAGGGCTGGCACCCTCGAAAAGATCGACGATTGCCCACCACTTTTTTCTCTGATTCAGGAACACATAACTAAAAATTATTCAAATCTCGGTCGACACATACAGCACAACTTCAGTCGACAGCAGAGAGGTGAATAATCTGTCTGAGCCATTCATAAAAAGGTAATTGATTAATCTTTGTCACAATGTTTACCGTATCATTATTTGTTTTTTTTTCCTTTTTTTTGTTTCTTTCAAAGTTATTATTATTATTTATTTATTTTTTATTGAAATGTTTACTAATAGGTTACTTGATTGAATCATGTCGGATATCTTTAAAATGTTAGAAAAATAATTCTACAAATGTATTTTATATTGAAACATTTGAAACAGTGATTCTAATTTCAAATATTAGATAACTTGAAGCATGACAATTTGTTTCTTAGACATAATGAAGAGCAAAAAATGTATGCACATTCTTAACCGATGTAAAATAAGCGTAATCCTTATAATTTGTCCTCTCAAAGTTTGTGTTAAGATATAATGTTCAAGTACATGAAAAATATTTAAATTACAACATTATTTTTTTATCATTCATGGTGACAAAATCTTGAAAATGATATTTATAATTCATAGTACAATGATTGAACGCAAAGTTTTATAAATGTCATCGCAATGCAATGCTTAAATCAAAACATTAACTTAATGAACTACTTTAATATACAATTCAAACAATATATCTCATTATTTTAATAGGCAAACTGAAAGCAATCTATGTTTGATAAAATGACCGAAAAATATGAGCAATTAATGTTTATAAGTTATCGTTGAAATATGTTTGATTGATGTTTCCATTTTTGTCTCTGGTATAAAATTCGAATGTATCTGACATGGGTCGAACAGTATTGGTCGAACAATATTGCACTAAACATTGGCTGTTTTTACTCAATATGTATACTTCATATTAAGTGAGCGTCGCTACTATAAATTTTAATCACAAATATTGGATAAAATGTTTCGATAGAACAACAGAATTTTTTATTGAAAGTATTTATGATAATAGGTAATGAATTAAAGAAAAATTTTGTCGTTAATAAATATGAATGAAACATTTTGAGATTAATATTTATTATTGCACACTTGTAATTAAAACAATTTATATTGTATATCAACTTTTAGTTTGAAGTATGGTGTGTTTATCGAATTTATCAATACAAATTTTAAACGTTTGAATTTTGACATTTTTCAAAGTAAAATATTTTTTTAAATTACTAATTAATTATTAAAAAATTATTTCAAATTAAAAGTCTTTAAATTCTGTGGTAAATCTATCAGGCATACTAGTAATAAATTTTTTACAATAAAAATAACAATAGTTTGATCAGTTTATTTATTACATGCTATTGTAATGAAACTTAACTGTATATTGGATTCTAGACTTTAAGATCATAAAGAGATATTTTCAATTGTTTTTGCTTTATGTAAAGCAATAATTTGTGCATTATATGAAATCAAGGTAATTTTAATTTTGAAAATGTAGCATAAAATTTGATCATTGTTATAACTTGTCACGTTTCTGATACATTTGCATTAATTTAAATATTAAATAAAATTGATTTTGTTTTGTTTTTATGCTCATCGATTTGTTTCATGTTCATTGAATTGTATGGTTTGTGAACTTGATTCATTTGGATCATTTACTGATTTTCTTGTCAAAATTTTTTATCTTGAGTTTTTCAACAAGTGAATCTATTAAGTCACAAGCAAAACAAAAACAAATTTAAAATTTATTTCAAAAGTTAATATGAATAAAATATGATAGCCATTCTAAGTAAATATTTTATATTTCACTTTAATAGTTTCCTAAATTGATACTTGTTTTTTTTTTACTGATGAATCTAATTACCATCATTATTTAACTTTTTATTATAATTAAACTGGCGAATCATATTACTTTAAAATGTTTTACTGGGAACACTCGGTAATATGATTCCCATAAACATAGGAATTGATGACGTCTGTTTTTCAGTAATGATTGTACGCGAGCGTGACAACTCGTCATTAGCGTCGTAAGCTTTTGACTGAGTTGACAACAGTCTTTGTATAATTTTCAGGAAATTTGACATATGTTTTAATTCTATCAATTTTCATTCTCTCCGTTGTTAAGTAAAAGAAAATTTTGAAGCAACTTGAGCGGTCGCGAACACATTTAAATACCAAATACTTTCATTTAAATAAATCCTAATTGTTATAAATAGAAACGTGGTAGTTGGTCGATTAACCCCTAACCCACAAAACCAATCATAGATATATTATTTACAATTATTTAAAATGCTGATAATTAATGTCAATTTAGCATTCTTATAGTTACTTTGAAATTATAATAGAACCTTAAGATTAAGATCTTAATAAATAATAATCATAAATTTGTAGAAGTTATTTGTCTGATGTGAATGGTGAAAATTTAATAAAAAGTTGTCTTTTCATATTGAGCGCGAGAATTCTTATTGTCATAATTTAATCAAAATTATAATTTGATAAGATGATTTTAAACAAGTAAAAGCAATTGAATTAGTTTTTTGATTCTAAGATAATATAAAAATCTTAGTCGAATAATTCAGTCGAAACATGACCATAATATATACCAAAGGGTAAATAAACTTTACATATAAAACTTAATGGTTAGATTCCTTTTCAACATGTAGTTCTTTATTATATACAGGATTTATTCTACTACATTGTTATTTTTATATTTTCTCAATTACACTGTTTTTCTTAATTTATGGATTTTCTGCTTGTGTCTATGGTCTAGTGAACACAATACAAAAATAATCTTAATAATCTCTTAAGTTAATTTGTACATTTTATATACATAACTTTGGTACCAATCATTTAACATAGAAGATCTTAATCTAAAGGAGTTTGTAACATATAAAAATGATGATTTAAAATGATTTTGGTTATAATTACAAAGGGTTTCTGGGAATTCAGTGAAATTTAAATAATGTTTTCCTAAAGGATCATACAAATGACAATAATTCATCAGGTGTTCTAATGTTTTGTAGTGATTTAAATTACATAGTAAATATGACTTGTTTTTATCAATTCTATATGTTATACCTTTTATATTTGATATAGATATGGTTTCTACTCGATAATTTTAGTTGTGCTAAAAATCTTATATATAGTAGAGGTATGTCAAGTGTTGGGTATTCTTCACATTTCGGTACATGTATGATTTTTATAAATTTATAAATTTTATTATAGTTTCAACTCAAGGCCTTATTGACATTTTCCCGAAATGTGTTAATGATAAAAGTATTTATTATTGTATGATAGTGGTCTAAGACTGTAATTGGGGTGACACATGAAGAGAATCTAGGCCAGTAAGAAGATGTTTTACCAGGGAACACCAATTATATTTTGTAATGTTGTCCGGTGATTCATTTTATTTAATTAATTTCTGATAGAAAAATTTTGGAAATCGGTCGTCGTTCATTTTCAGCAGTTTCAACTGCAGTAACTTAATGTTCTTCTGATTGCTTCCAGACTCAGTCTTGTCGTACCGGTTTCAAGATTGATCATATAGTTGGGTGTACACTTAGGTAATCCTAGTAGCGTTTTGAAAAAGTTTGTTTTCACTTTGTCTACTTCCTCTAGGTGATTGAGGCCTCAGATAGCGCATCCGTAGAGAACTTTTGCTACCGTGATTAAATCAAAGAATCTAATTCTGGACATCTAATTTGTCATTATTGCTCCGATCACTGGCATCCATATGGAAGCTAACGCTATTCGTGCTTTAGCTACCCTCAATTTTGCAGCTAAGTTGAGCAGCCCAGAGCTTTTAAAGTTTATTCCAAGATAGACATAATTGTTGACCTTGTCGAGTTCTTTATTTTTGCATTTTATGGGTCTAAATTTCTTTTTTCGATCTCCTTTAGTAAAAATTAAAATCTATGTCTTATTTGAGTTTACTTTCCGTTCGTTTGAATCACAGTATTTTTCTAGTTCATGTAAATCCGTTATGTCATTGGACGTGACTTTTGTACCACTTGCAAATAGTATTAGATCTATCTTATCGTTTATGTTATTGTGTTTCTGAGCGCAAGTATGTGTCTATGTCGTGAAGGTAAATGGAGAAGAGAATATGGCTGAGCGTGCCACCTTGAAGTACTCCTTTGGTTATGTTAATATCTGGCTTTTTATCCTTTTGATTTACCCTAACTTTAAGTTTAGCTTTGGAATAAAAGTGACATAGGACTTTGTTTGACTAAGTCCAGTGTTGTATAATTTTTGCCACAGAAAAGAATTGCTAACCGAATCGAAAGCCTTTTCAAAGTCAACAAATGCTATAAAATGCTATTTTTGTATTTAATATAAAAATTTTGTATCTTTGTACTTTCTGTGTAGCACACAGAACCACACCTTTCTTATGTAGCATTATTATGTTTAGTTGGCATCAGCAATTTGGCACATTTCCGGTTTGTCATATTTTTTTTAAGATGAGCATGATAAGTTCAATCTATTCTCGTGGCATTGCTTTGTAAAACTGTTCATGATTTCGTCTGAGCCAGGTGGCTTTTTTAACTTAGTGTTTTTGATGACTTTCGATGATCAGTTGCATTAAGAAATATGATATTCTTCTTTTAATCTCTCGATTAATAGCTATTTCAAATTTTTTGAAATAGCATTTTTTGTTGTCCAGGACCTTCTAGATCTGTTTTTTGTTTCTACTCAAAATGAGTTGGAAAAGTGATAGAATGATACTTTTGTCCTCGGTGTAATAAATACAAGGATTGTTACTGATGCTATTAGTCCAATTTATTCTACGAAGGTAAATATCTTTTTACTCTATTTGTTGGACACTTATTTAGACAGTACAGACTTCTTTTTAATTTGCAAATTTTCCTTGTTCCATCTTCGAAGCCTTCAGGTTGAAACATGTATTTAGTCTCCGTGTAAGAAAAGATAGTTTTGATGTCAAAACAGGACTAAATGTTTCGGAGTAGTCGACGTCCCCTTTCTATGCAAAACTTGCTATCAGTCGAGCCTTAAGTCTTCTGCTTGCTTTTTCGTGTAATATGCATCTACATGAGTGACTTTTGCAGGGCAATCGAAAAGTTTCTAGGTTTTCATTTCAACTAATGAGTTTAACTCTTCCTTTATTGCGTTGTATCAACTTAGGGCTTTCAATGCTGTGGAGACAGAGATATCCTATATTATCCTTATCACGTCTGAATTTCCGTCTTGCGGAAATAGTGCAAATTCTAATTATTCTAATCATTAATTAGAATTCTAATGAGTTCTAATAATTTAATTGAAGTATCTGATAATCGCATGACTGATCGGTCTCTCAAAACTCTCTGGATGCGAGCTATGTTAAAGGTTAATAACTTTGCTGAATCCTGAAAATATTCCTTGGAGGGTTCGTCTTGCATTCCTGGTTAGATATCTGTTTTTTACCTAACATGATTTTCATCGAAGGCGATGTTTTCGAATTTCATGGCATCATGTTTGTTAGATACATAGACTTCATAGTTTTGTGAATTCAGGATCAACTTAGGATTTATGTTGTTCTTTTGTGTTCAGAGGTCAGCACATATCATTCGTTGCCAAAGATTTTCATATTTCTAATATTCATTTGGTATTCAAACCAAATGGATATTTTTGTGTTGGACTTCTTCCTTTGACAGAAATGGATCCAGATTGGTTAATAGCGAAGACTTCGATCTATAATTTCTCGTTCGGTCTCTTTTTAAGAAGAGTTAAACGTGCGGACTTCACAATGGTCTTTATCTCACGTTCAATTTTGCCATTTTACTTCTGGATATAAGTGTTGGAAATCATGTGAAAGACTCCGAGTTCTTCTAGTAATTTTTTTGTGGGTGCATTTTTATCTTTATTCTATTGTTGGACCTCAAGTTAATTTTTAACCAGCTTGGTATAGACTTTTAGTTTAATGGCTGCTTCGATTTTTGTCTTCATAAAATAAATGAAGAGTCATGTCTTCAAATTCGTTCACATGCGTGAAATCTGGTGCTACTTTCCAAGAGTACATCCTTCACAAACATAGTTGCTTTAATCATCGACATATTAAATTTCTCTTTTCTGAAGTATGTCTCACACATATTTAAAATTGTTATGGGTGAACTTCTCATACCATGCTCGTATTAATGTGGGCTCTAGATATATTTCTTTTTTCATATCAGCATCGTTTTATACAAATTTTCATTTTGATGTGCTATAATTGCAGCATGTTCATCTGATGTTATAAACTTCAACCATTCATTGTCTGCCCATTGTTTGTAGTCTCTATCCAAAGTCTGTCCAATTGATAATAAATTAAAATTTAATTTGAGAATTTACAGCACATCCTCAAGCGGTTGTATCATTTTATCCGTTGAACAATTTTAATTTTATTGAAACACTTCATCTGCATATTTAAAAATCAATAAATGAAAATTAATCTTTGTGTTTTTCACATTTATAACTAGCTTGACCAATTTCAAATCATTTAAATGAGCAAAAGAACCTGGTCAAATCCATCTAATCGATCTGCTAATCAAGTGTTAAATATTAGTTTAGAAATAATCAGTTCTTCTATGCAAGAAAAATTGGAAACTATTGTTTAGAATCAAGGTTGTGTGAGATATATATTAATAGCATACATTAAAAAGTTGTGTAATATGCAATATATATCATGCGTTACTGTAACCTATACATGATGCAATACAATAACGTAGAAAAAAGCATTAACTACATTTGAAAACTTTGTAAAAATGTGTACTAAGTTCAATTGAAACAAATAAAATACAATTGAATTACTTCTATAAAACAGTTTGCTAGTACCAACTTTTATTGGTATTCGTACGTTATTCTCGTGCAATGTTGAAAGTGGAGATGGTATTTCTCTTTTCACTCGGATTTGAAAGATAGTAAGTGTGCATCAATTACAACGCATAAAAGGGAGTCTACTGTATTCTTTTAAATTGAAAGTTTATTATTTGATTACAATAAAACCTTTTTGTATTTTTAACTGGTGAGTGAAATAATTTAGAGATAATTTGAAACAAATTTTACGAAAAATGTTGAACATAAGAATATCAATTTTATAATCAGAAGTATTTGATTATTTTCATTTAATATATTCAAATTAATTGTTTTGTTGTGAATTATTGAAAGATTCTATACATAATAAACACCACCGTAGTTATAATTCTTTAAGGAGGCATAGATATATTTGTAAATAAGTCTATAGGATTTAGTGCCTTTTTGTATAAAAATAATATTGTTAAATATCATGTACTTAAAAATGAACAATTAATTTTATGCCTGATAAAGACATAAAATGGTTCTGTATTAGAGGGAGATCTTCATTAATTATTTTGATTAAATAATTAATATAAACTTTGATAAAATTACAGGGTTCTTAATCAGTTTTTGAAAATGGCTGCACAATTTAAATGTTAAATTTAGTATATTATACTTGACTCTTTTACAGAACTGTGGTAAGAAAGTGAAAAATTCCTCCATTGTTGCAAAGTAAACTTACGTATCTTTATTGTCATTTAATTTTGAAATTTTGTAATGTTGGTAACTTTAGCTATGACTTCTTCTTAATACAAGATGAAAATTGCGGCGTTGCTAAATTTGACCAATGTAGCCAATGTATTTATGGTTTTCAATCGAAAACCATAAATATTTTTGTTCGATAATGTTTTTATAGGGTTTAAGTTATATTTTTCATATTAATTATTTGATTATAAAATCATAAAAATTACTATAACTGAAATCAAGTTAATAAATATCAGCAGAGGTATCAATTACCTCCACAATTTTAACCTCAAAATGCAATAATTTACATACTAGCTAATGTTTTGAATAGTGAAAAAGCGGCAACGCTGAAAAAAATGTTCTATGCAACAGGAGTGTTGGTGAGAACGACTTGATACTTTATATTTTCAATAACTATTTTTCTCTTGATTATGTTTATAACTCATCGAACGGTTAGATGAAAAGGTATTGAAATCCAATAATAATAATTTCACATATTTATTGACAAAATTAATAAAATGTCAAAAGGGTGAGGGTTGTCTTACATGTCCACTGCAGAAGAGTTAAAATTAAAATTTGTCATTTTCATTATGAATTTTATCGATCATAAAGATAATGATATGAAGATGATGAAAGATAACATAAAAAATAATTGATATTATTACTCAAATAAAATAATGAATTATATTCAATACTTTATAAATTTTTCATTGATACTATCATTTACATGTGCTTTTATAAATATTAAATACTTGATATTTCATTATACATTTTTTGAATTTGTATTTTAAAGTTATTGATTTAATTCATTTGATTTTGTTGATTTTTCAAACATTCGGAAATGTCTGGAACATATTGTATGAGAAAACCAGAAATTATATTGAATGCTTTCATTTTGTTTCATACATTGATTGACACAGGTTGCTAATGCAATCTTCAATTTTCACAAAATACGATTGCATTAAATGTTGTAAAATTATAAGCATAAAGCAAATTATATTCACTAGATATCTTTGAATAGTAGGAAATAAAAGCAAATTAAACATTTATTGATAGATCGATAATACCTGGGTCGTAGTTTTCATTAATGAAATGAATCTTTACCTTTGTTCATAAATTAGGTGCAATTCATTCGTTACTTAAAATTTTACAATATAATCATGCAAATAATTGTGAAATTTATTTTTTAACTGTATCCAAAAAATATTTGCAAAATAAATTTTTACATTCACTTTTTATTTTGGAATTATCTGACTTACATGGATAACATGAATAGAAAAAAATTCTAATTACTGTATTTTATAATGCATTTATGGATGTTTAGGAAAAATAAGAAAATTGTTTGAAAAGCATTGACCATGTTTTGATTATTAAAAAATAGTAAATACATTATATTGTGAGTTTCGGTAATTGAATACTTTGTTCATTTAGCATTTTATGTTATAAATTATTTGTTATATCAAGTGCAATGTAAATAAGTTTCACTTTTGTGCAAATGGCAATTATTAGTTAGTGCATATAAGTTAAAGTAATAAGACAATTTTTATTTAATGAAATAAACTAGCTTACAAAGTAACTTAGAATACCAACTTTAAATGAACTATTTATGAGTTAATTTTTCATGTTTTTCTTTCAACAAATGAATATTATTAGCTCAAAGGACTGCCAGCTTTTTTTTTTTATAAGTAAAGTAAATTATTTTTTGACAATAAATTTTGTATGAAATTGTTTTAAAAAATATGTCAATAACAGTATAATTTTCTAATATAAATTGTATCATTTTAAAGTGATGCTTCAAAGGTTTGAAACTGATTTTGTGGAATTTTTATAATAAAAAGTGTGGGAAACAAGTATTTAACTCATTATAAATTCAAATAATGAACTTTGTTTTTTTTTTCATTACTTTTTCATTAATATTTTTTGGTAAAATGCCAAAAATATCATAATAATCCACACATGAAAAAGAGGTTTAACAATTTGAATGTGCATTACAAAGAAAAAGTTGTAGTTATAACAAAATTTAGAAAATCTCAATTTAACACATTTCTCATATTTAAACTACCAATTATTAGAAGAATCATGTTTCTCTTTATTCATTTTAATATACATATCGCATAAATTATATAAAATTAAAATTTATTTTAAAAAGTTGAAATTAAATAAACTAATTATTTCAGAATAAAATACTGAAAGTGAAGAGAGGATGATGAGCCCGGTTTTGACGACAAGGCTCGTCAAATTACGTGGGTTGAGGAGAGATCTTGAGGAATGAGGAATCCAACGCTTCATTTGATCGGGATCACGTCGTCCCCCAGTGTTGGTGACAACAGCATCGGTGGCACAAGTGTGTTCAACACCAATCGGGCCGAGGAGGAGCTTCGCCATTGGCTGGAAACGCGGCTGGACGCACTGGGAATAGACCCAGTGGCGTACTCGCGTTTTGTACTCAGCCTGTTGCGTCGCCCCGACTCGGCCCTTACACCCACAGAAATCATAATCGGAAAAGCCTCGTCCCGGCGCTCCCGGCGCTATCAACAAACCCAGCAACAAGAAGAAAGAGAGCAGAAACGAGCCGTCATACAATGTCTTACTAGCGCTGCTGAACACGTAAGTTTAATTTTCTATGTCAATTAATGAATTTTATAATATAATATTAAGTATCAGAATCAAAAATGGTAATTATATTACCTTATATATATTCTAATATATTTTTATAATGATAATTTTAATAATTATTTGTATTTTTTGGTTTAATGAAATTCTAGTCTTGTGGAGTCGAATCATTGGTGGACGAATTATGCGAACGTTTGGAAAACTTGTCGAAAATTAATGAGGAAGTCGAAGAACCGATAGTTGAAATTCAGACAAACTTGGAGAGCCTATCTCCCAGAGACAAAGCGCAAAGATACTTTAAAGCTTTTCCAGCTCTGCGGCCAACGACTCCGAATAAGCAAAATTTAACCAAGACATCTGATTCCGCTACCACAACTGATGCACTGACAGAATCTGAGGAAAGTGAAATTCTTGACATTGCAAGGGAACCGAACAAAGTCAAACCGGCAAAAAGTGTTTCGTACTATTCTGATAAGACTTCCATAAGTAAGGTTGGGCCCAATAAAAGCAAAAATAAAAAGAACAAGCCTAAAAAGTGTAACAAAAACAACAACAATTATTCGTATAATAATAACAACAACAGTACAAACAAAAAAGATTGCATGAATAATAAGGTCAATCAAATCAGCAAAACTCATCAGAATAAATTCAATAATGTGAGGATAATTTAAATAGATAGTTTTATTTTTTTACGACCAAAATGTAGCTAAAGATTAATTTTATTTGGAATTAGTGTGACCGTTTACTTGATTGTCTCAAATTTTCAGAAAATATTTTATAA
Organism: Psix sp. ZL-2020; assembly: GCA_022817045.1. Classification (NCBI taxonomy): domain Eukaryota; kingdom Metazoa; phylum Arthropoda; class Insecta; order Hymenoptera; family Scelionidae; genus Psix; species Psix sp. ZL-2020. Next base: position 8,207 of record JABFQD010000875.1, on the reverse strand, counting down.
ACATGTTTTTAGATAGTTTTTAGAACAAGATAAAACTATAAAAAAGAAGAAACGAATTTTTTCAAATAGAAATTTTTATTATTAAACCGCCATAAGAATGGTATAATTTCAAATCAATTTCCTCATGTTTAATAATAACCATCACCATGAGTGATGGTTATTATTAAACCAAAAAAAATTATTTTGCTTTAGTAAAACTTCTAATCAATGTATTGTTTTATTTTGTTTTAAATAATTTTTTCAGCATAGATTTGATTTAAACAATTTTTTTTGGTCAAGTGAACAGTCATGCTCAAGTCATATGAAATTACTAATAAACAAATGATGTACAAAGAATACATGTTTTTGAGATTTGTAACTAATTTAAATGTCATTTATTATTTATAGAAACCAACGTCTGAAATTATAACTGAGTTGAATTCCGAATCCATATCATTGGAGAAAGAAGATTCATTTGGTTTTGTCAAGTCACTGGAGATGCAACGAGAACAGGAACAAGAACTGTATCGGCAAAGATTAGCTCAACTTGAGGCCAAGTTTGATAGAAGTTTGGAAGCGTTATGGAACAACGGATCAGGAAATTCATCAGATAGAGATTCAATATGGGCCGCACCTAATCTTTCAATGCCAGAGAGTTCTGCCTGGCCGACCGATACATCTCTATCGAATCATAATTTGTCCACAAGCACCGATGACAGTTCTGGCGTAGGCGACGATCTGATCACATCAATTTCACCTCTTTATCCATGGGAAATCGACTGGACCAGCCCTGAAATTGCTTATGAAACTGCCTTAGTGGAAAACAACTGTAAATCATTTGTTTTTATGCATTTACATACTTATCATTTACATTTATTTTGATTTTATAGCATTAATATGTGCTTTTAGATTATAATATACCATGGTCCAACTCAGTTGGTGACAATCCTTGGTGTTGGCAAAGCATCGGCCACAATCTATCTGAGTTGAATCAGAGTCAGCAAAATAATAACAATTTTTTTCAAACGACTCGAAACAAAACTGTTCTTGTGGGTCACAATAACAAAGAATCATGCCAAAAGAAGGTAATTGTGAAATGCTTTAAAATATATATTATTTTTATATCAAAATCAACATTGGAATCATTGTAAATATAATAATTGAAAAATTTCATATTTAAAGGTAAACAGCCTTCCAGAGCCAGAGGAAGATTTATTAACTTCAGCACGAACACATTTTCGTCCCATTAAAGATGACGGTAACTGGGCCGACGGGACTACATTCCCGATAAATAATACCGTCGAAAGAGTTGCTTATCGGAGATCAAAATCTGGGAATCTTCTGTACCTTCCTGGGGGCGATAGTCCTTACATGGAATTTCGCCCAAAGCCATGTCTTTCGCCTATAGTAGTATCGACGAATCTGACGCCAAAGTTTCGGGTGCGCCAGTGCGATAAATGCGTACAGACAGAGCCCATTTGGTCCCCGGTTAAGCGCAAAATCATCTCCGAGCTAGATCGCCGTGTTTGTTGCAACACAAAACAAGCATTGGACAATGACGATACTAGCTGCGAATCTAAAATCGATAGCGAATTTATAGGAGAAGAAAATTTTACGATCGATCATGCTAAAGATGAAAATCAGTTGCATATATTACAACATAATGAAAGAAAAAGGTGAATATTGAACTGTGATTATTTCAAAGATTGTTTTTTTTAAATATATTTTTAATTGAAATGTATTTTCTGTTTTTGTAGGAGGCATAGTAGCAGTTTCAAACATAATACTTTGCGTGAACTGCGTCCGCTGACCCTATAAAGAGACAATCTGGACGCATGAAAAAAAAGTACTGTTTTATCTATAACTTTATTGAGGAGAAATATAATATAAAATGGTACAAAACAAGCAAATAAATAAGTTAAGCAAAGGGGTCCTCTTGGCATGTGGAATTTGTTATGCATGTATCCAAGATGGCTTGGCTAGCCCCTTTGCTGCCAGTAGGTCAAAGTTCAATTTACTACGAGAATAAGAAATGAGGTACGCGAGTGAAAGATCCGGTTTTATTTAGATATTTTAAATGACATTACAGTGTTAACAATAGCGACAGAGTATTGTCAAATCTTTAAAGTGAGACTTCGAACAGAACAGAATTGTCAAAAAAAAGGTAAAAAAGCCATTAAAAACGAATAAAAAATACAAGAACAAAAATACAAAAAAACATAAACAAATGAAAATAAAAATAAAAAAACTAATACATAATTACTCTTCCTCTGACGAGGATCTCGTCGGATAAGGTGAAAAATGTAGGGAAAAAGTGCAAATTACAATTTTTTCAATTGTTGCAACGAATTTCACTCGCTATTGTTTTCGCATAGAGGAACGTTATTAACTTATTTGATGTCTGAGTTGTTTTTTTTCTTTTTTCTTATTTGTTTTTGATTTGTCGTTTACGTTATTATTGTTTTGGGGATAAACGATTTGTAGACTAGGTGCAGATCTTTAACTTAACTGCGTGTGAATGCTGGCGGCGTTGATCATGTAACACAGCGCCTATGTTGATTTCATTAGTTATTATCCATTTTATGCGTTAGAGTAACGTTGTCTCAACCAAAACTGAACGCCTATTTTACCAAAGTTTAATATTTTGTAATCGCTTGTAGTTATTCACTTTGCTTTCGAACCTCATATCAAAATGTTACATGAAATGTCGCAATGTAAATCACATCAACGCTATAATCAGATGTTCACCTGGTCTATATGAGTAAGAGATAGAAAGAGAGAAATTGAAGGATGCATCCGCGCCTGAAAGCACTGATATGAAGGGTGCAAAAAATAATTTATTGAAAGTCAACAAATTTGGAAATTGATCGTTTAAATAAATGGTAACACACGATGATAATAATAATTAAAAACATGTTTTTATGCACAATCGAGGTTTCAGTTAATTCTATGTTCTTATCATTATAGAACGTACATAGAAGTAACCAAAATCTTTAAAACACCGAATACCACCGTGAATGTAATGTCAGAATAGATGGACTATAAGAGTGGATTTATACGTAATATAAATAAAGTAGCTTATGTTAAGCTTGAACTCATAAATGATGACTTGTCAATCATTTATAGTCACTGTAAAAAAGTAATTAGACATCATGATCAGATGATTCGAACAAGACAGCGTGACTGCGATGTCTAGAAGTCTATTTTGACATTGATATCTGCGTAAGATTATTAATTCTATTATGTATTGATATTATATAAATATTTATTTTACTGATTATTCAGTTGTGTTCACTCACGTAAAATCGATTAACTGTTCACATGTGGAATATGTTATTTTGATTTGTTTTAATTTATTTAATGACTTTTATGAAGAGCTCTATGGTTTTCAAGTTGAAACTATAAGCATATATTTATTTATTGTATATATTGTTGCTGAGTTACCAGTATAATTACTATAATATCAATATGTATGGAATATGAGGTTTATGTGATATGCGTTTAGCCTCTTCTCACATACAAACTGTGCATAATAACTGCTAATAAAATTCGATCATACGCAACGCTAAGTCGATAATCGATTTTGCGTGCGTTAAGAATCGTACTTAAGTCATTTTTTACTTAGAAAACTACAAACATTTGTCACATTCGAACAAACTGATTCCATCTAATTGGCAACAAACAATTTAACGGGTTTTGATTTTCTTGATGTTACTTTCAATCAGAAAATGAACAATTTTGTAAACGTTTAGGGCGCAATCGCAGAATAACTGTGCTGCTATTACGTTTATCTTGTTGGTTTCTTTTTTCTTAATTATTAATGAAATATTGTAGTTATATTGATAATTATAATTTAACCTCCTAGACAAATTAACAACTACCCTTATTCGCCCTGTTGAACCCCATTTCCTCTGTCCTTTTTACCCAAAAATCCTGTCCCTGTATCCTCTCCTTATCCTAAGAAAGAAAAAAACAAAAAATAAAAAAAACAAAGTTACTCAGAATATACGTGTATAAAAGTGTACTCGTAAATGCGCGCATATCTCGCTGAGGATATGGCAGACAGAATGTGAATGGAGGCACTTGGGACAAAGAAAGACAAAATGCCTTTTAAACGTAATATAGGAACATTTTAAATGGGAAAGAAAATTAAACGAAAGAAGTGCGAAGTAACTGAAGGTGTTCAACGACACGAGAAAGCTCTTAATGATAAGGTAATCGTGGTGAATGCTTGTTAGTTAATTGAGTTAATTTGCGAAGTAATAACATGATGACTTTTAATGGATTCTTATAGATTAATATGGAATTATCAAATTTGATATTTAACAAACAAATAAACTAAATTGCTTATGTACTAATTAACTGGTCTTTAAGATGGAAATATTGATTTGCATCGTAACTTCAATAACTTGAATTACATTTGGCCAAAACAAACGATAAGCATATAACACGTTTACCTTATGTGCGATTCATCTCGCCAAAGTTTATCATTTTGCGTATTAAGTACGAGTTTTTCGTATAAATACACATACAGATGCATGTAATGAGAGAGCCTGGAGTTCTATGTGTATCTGTACGAACGCATATGTCTAAGAAATGTAAGCACGAAATGTGTGAAAAAATAAAGGCATTGCAAAAGCAAGAACGTTGTAACCAATAAAAAACCTTCCCAAATAAAGAAACACTGCTATTACCACTCATCTTTATTTTTTGCTTATGAATATTACATTTTAACAAACAAATGTTTCATAAATTAGTTCTGCTTAAGTATTTCAAGGCAAAGCTTATAGTACATAATAGTATAAAAGTGTCGAACTAAAAAAGGCGTCATTCATTTTTTTCAGATTGTATAGTTTTATTAATAACGTGACCCATTGAATTCGGATAAAATTTGTGCAATTCTAGTAGGGGCAGGTCGATGGGTGAGATTCATTGTCTGAACGTCACATCTGGATTTAGTATTGTGGGAGCGTTCACGTCGACGTTGTTGAATCGTTGAACGATTGCGATAATAATAATACTCAATAAGTAGAGCAATACAAGCTAATCCAATTCCTACGAAAATCACGATAAATACGCCGCCGATATTTTGAATACTGATTCCGCTACTCTGGTCGTCTTGCATCTCACAATTTCTCGGGATATTCCACCACTTATCTTTCAGTTTTTCTAGCTCGCGATGATTTAAAAGCCCCAGTATCCTGAAAAATTTACCATAGAATATATAATTTAATTAATAATCGATCGATATCAATAAAAAGGAATGGTATATTATGCAACTAGGGAAAGAGGCAAGCGATTATTCCCACGAGAAAGTGACTGAACGAGACGAAAATGAGGGTTGACACAGACAGCCTGAAGCGTAGTTGACTTTTGCCATCTTTAGCTGTAGAATAAATCATTCGTCTCCTACGTCACACACTAAATATTTTGTAAAATATCGCACATAACCAAAGGTTTTATGGCCCATTTTTAGGGAGAGAAACATATTTTTATTCCCAAGGGAGTATTGTACTTTCTATATAAAGTATGTTTCTAGTACTATTACTGCTCATTTCATTTTCCTAATAAAAACACTAAAAGACGATTGAATATATTAATAGTATTGACTTGCTATTTTTGCCTGCAAATTTTATTAGAGTAAATTCAATATTTAAATTGAAATTAATAGTTTTTATTATTACAATAATGTTAATATCAGTATAATGATGCTTTTAATTCAAGAAATAAAACTTTCAAGTTAAAAAGTTCTTTATTCATCATTTTCTTTAAAACCATGTAAATTGAATTTAAATTTTTGGCTTATTTCATTATATATTCAATTGACATTATTAGTAATGATAATTAAATTATTATATTGGGTTTCAAATCAATCTTCATTACATATTTTAAGATATTAGTAAATGTAAGAATCAATCAAATTCAGAATGTGAATATTCAATTAAACTAATTAGAGTGAAAAAACTTAATTCAATATTGTGTTGACGTTACACTAAAACAAAACTTTATGGATGAATTAACTGTAATTACAATAATAAATTACAGTTTCCTCAGCAGAGTCAACTAAGATAATTGCAAAACTTCAAGTGATTCTTCACTCCGACTTGCATATAGAAATAAGTACACATAAATTTAAAAAAATATTGCATAATAATTCCCTATGTTTATCAGGAAATTATTAAGTAATAAAAGAATTGTTTAATATAATTTCCGACATCTAATATATTTCTAAATTTGAGTTTTATCGAGCTTTGTTTTTAATATAGAAAAATAATGAAAAATTATTTTTATTTTTCTATATATAAATTTTAAAAATATGCTGTATTTATATTGATTTTTACTAGCTGATAAGTCTATTAAAAAGTTGTAAACTGTAACATAAAATAATTTTTACATTACATTTCCTATTTAGAACAAAAAATTGTCTATGTTACAAAGTGAATTTAAATGTATAATGTACGATAATATATTTAAATAGTGCTAAAATTAAAAGACATTAAAATATGATTATCTAAATATTTACTTAATTGAAAATTAGAAGTATTAAAAAAGGAAGAAAGGATGAAGTATAATATTTTTAAGAGGGTAAATACAAGTAGAAATTATTTTTAGATTTTCTACACGATTTAATAGTTAATATATCCAAACATTTTCATAGCTTCAGATTTTATATTCAGCTATAAGTTGTGACGATTCATACTTTCGTCAGCAAAAGCGTAACGTGCCGAACAAATATGAAAATGCTCGTGCACGCTTTCGGCGGAGCTGCGTAACGGTCGGATCCCATAACCAAGGAAATTCTATCGAACTCCACTTTGCCAAAAGGAATACTTACGAAAATAAAAATAGAATAATTTTGAACACTTCAATTGATGAAAATATTAATTTTCAAAATTACAATCTATAAGTAAGTAAAATCAAATAATAAAAAATATATCAAAATCGCTAATTAATTTTGTTATTATTATTTATATAGACGCTATACCCAAATACGAGTCACTAAAATATATTAATATAATCCAAATCTAAATACTGATATTAATGTTTCAAAATGAATTTAAAGTTCTTGGCAGCTCAGAAGAACTTGAACATCGCTTTCATCGCAGGCTACTCGTTGATTCAAACGTTGTGCAAAGGATGGACAGTTAATAAAGTGAGGAAAACTCAAAAGTCAACTCAAATAACATTAAGGAACTTAAAATCAAAGTTAGAAAATTAAAATACAATTTAAATAAGAACAAATAATCTTTAAGTATCCAAACAGTTAAAATGATCATTACTTTAATATTCTTAATCAAAGTTTCTTACTCTAATATCCACTTTCAAATATCATGAACAAAATATTCATAATAAATTATCCGTATCTGAACGCATTTTAATATCCGTATTTAAATATTCATAGTATAATTTACTAACATTTTAATATCCGTGATTTAGTATCCTTAATCAAATATAAAACATGAAAATTTCGATAATGAAACCTTAATTTAAAGAACTAAATTTCGAAATTCTAAAATTCAGAGTCCCGACTTCTGATATATAAAAATAGTTATTTGGAATTATGATTTAAAATTTACACTTTATTTTAATCTTATTATTGGATTTGTGTCCAAATTGAAAACTACCAAAGAAGAGAAAGAGTATTTCATTCCTGGCCCCTTTATGCTTTTCGTCCCATCAAAAATAATTTTAGAAATTTGGCGATGCTACATTTATTGTCCATTTGATTGGCATAGGTAGTTTTCTCGGATGTGGGAGTGTATTCGTGACCGTTACATAGCTACTTCATCAATTCGAAATTGATGTTCATACCGGTACCCTTGTGCAGTTCCATTTTTTGTGCGTTTTTATAATAGTTCGAAAAGTAGCTCTTCTGGCAGACTTATAAGTAGACTGACATATCTTGCAGTCTGAAGAGGAGATAATATTTCTTTTTCTGACTGTAAGATCGAAACTTAAAAGAAATTAAATAGCATCCTTCTAATGTATCAAGTAATAGTGATTAGATTCTTGACTCTTCAGAATTTAAGGTTTCTTACAGTTACTAAATTTTAATTATAATAAATAGTCTCTATAAAACTGTTCTTTAATATCAAAAATAAGACTCATCTTGTAAAAACAAAATATTAGGGTGTTTTTTTTTTAATTTTGGAAGTTTATATAGGACAAAATATATTTTGGAAAATGTTTTTCAAACGAAACAGGAATCAGCAATTTTCAGGTCTTTA
>JABFQD010000874.1:0-21664 GCA_022817045.1 Psix sp. ZL-2020 | reverse complement strand
GGGGAGTTGGTAATGCATCAAACATGTGCATGTCTGTTGACCTTGACGACGCAACTCGGTACGTAGTTGTATTATTCTGTTATTTCAGTTCAAGTCTCTGAATCTATTGTCTTATGTTCTTACAGTTAATATCTTTGAATTATCTTTTCATATATTTTATGTAAATGTTCTTGTACGTATTATAAATAAAACATAAAATATAATATTTTGTATTATAATTATTATTTCTTATGTTAAATAAAATCTTGTTAAATATTATATCATTATCTAATATACTAATATAAAACATTTTTATATAGTTTTGCTATTCTAATTATTAAAAAACTTGACATAAATTACTATGAATGAAACATACTAAATCTGAATAACTTACCATTAGCATCCCATCCTCCTTCGATTTGGTATGCAGAAGTCCCAATACCAATGAGGAAATCTGGACTTATATCAATTTTTGTATCTTCAGTATCAGGATTTGCAAAGGTATTTCTATCGAAAACAAAAATCGTTTCAATAATAATAAGCAAAATATTTTCAAAATAATCATAAATAATTATTTATGTCATATGATTGAAATATGAAACAAGTAACCTAAATTAACTTATTTCAAAATTACAAGATTAAGAGGTTATTCAATTTTCATCAACAATCATTTACAGTATGTCATACTTTGAGAAAAACATTTGTCAATGGTTTTTATTGTTTCATTTTGAAATGGTTTCTTGGAAATTACCTTATACTAAAAAAATAAAATAAGATTTATTTACTATATTTTCTTTACATACAAGCTTATGTGTAGAAAAAATTGTATATCCTCTCTATCGTTCCGATTTGACATCCTTTTGGAATCAAAACAAAAGTTCGAACAACTGTGTTATCGAGAAAAACATTGATTATATATTGTTCGAAGTATAATGTCAATGATTATGGAAAATTCATCAAGAAAATAGATATATAAATTGTCTACAATTTCAAAATAAAACAATATAATTCAAAGTATACAAGAAGTTAAATTATTAATATGAGATAATAGTGGTTTGAAATTCTGAAGTTCCGATTCTTTGAAATACATTATTACACAATTATCAACACGTCATTGATATTTAAATAATAGAAGGAAAATTTCTAAAGTGAACATAATAGCAAAAATAAACGATTGCTTTTCACAAAGATATTATTATTTTGGTTTTCTCATTATTTTTTTGTCATTTCACTTAACATTGTTAATATTCAAATAGTTTTTCATGTATTCTTCATTTATTATTTCGGCGATTAATTTTTTTTATAATTAATGATAGATGAAATGTCAATTGTATAAAGATAATAATAGAAACATAAATGATTGGGCTCAAAAATAAATACATCAATGAGTAGATTGATTAGAAAATAATTAAAAAACAATAGAATAACATAATTAAAATCAAGTCTATGTGTATACAAAAAGTATATAAACTGTTGAGTGATAACAATAACAACCGCACTAAAAATGATATAAGTATTATTTATAATAATTATTTCGTATTATTTTTAATTAGAAATGTATATTTGTAAAGAATTATCTATTTTAATCACATCTCTTATTTTTAATAATTCATATTTTCTTTTGTGTTTTAAATTGACTAAGACTGACTTAAATAATGTTCTTTTTTTGTATATGTGTTCACATACATAAAAAATATAAATAAAATTAATTTTATATTACAAATTTAAAATTCATTCAATTCAACGTTACCGTTATTACAGAAATTCATTAATATATGAAAAATATATTTTGTTCAGGTGTTTATTTGAAAATTTATTATCACTCAATATAAACTGTATCGATATATAAACTGATATGTATTGAAATTATTGAACAAGAAATAATACGCAAGAAAAACGTTACAGACAAAACACCAAATTGAAAAATAGAAACGTAAAAATTTTATCTCCAACTTTACATAATCATTGTTGCTCAGTTAAATAATTAGATTTTGTTAAAGCTAAGATTGACAATTGATTTTCTAGGAAACGCAATATATACAAAGATAGATGGATCATCTGATTATTAATGTACAAAAAAAAATGCCTTACCCGACGATTAGCAGAGTTAAAGTTAAAACTACAGCACTTGGATACATCTTGTTGTTGTGTATTCAAATGTACTTACGATATGACAGATCATGATAAGTTAAATATTATCAAACTGCCTTCGAATGAAGTTGAAGAGGAGAACGGCATAGATGATAATGTACATAAAATTACGTAATGATTAATTGATCGTATAAGAATATGTAACTGTTGTTCTTGATAGACAATACATTTTAGAGTTTAATAATACTTTTATGAACTCAATTGTTCCAATTTATGAAGAAGGTCAGACATATTTTACATATATTGTACACATATATTTTACGTAAATAAAGACATACGAATAATAAAATATAATATTTGAGAAATTGTTTTTTATATAAATTTTATACATGATGCATATTAATATGCAGTTTTTTTAGATTTTCAATTATTAAAAGCTAATAATATTTTCAAAATTCAAAATATTTCATACTCATAATATAAATTAAAATACAATTTTCTAAAATATACTAAAATTGCATACTTAATTTTCCTCGCGATATATTATAATTATGGAAATTGAATACTTTTGTGTTACACAAAAATGTTACAGACCACCTCTGAGCCTGTAAAGACATAAAAATATCTTATATTTTCTGTTAGCATTTTTGTTTTTTATGTAATGTTTTCCTTCGGTTTTGTCTAATAAAAAAATAATGTGAACGAGAATCAGAAACCTTTTTTCTATTAAACACAACAAACGTAACACAAAAGTTAGTCATTATTATACTGTTGAAATGAAAAAGGCTAACATTGGAACAATACGTTATTTTTGATTCACAACATTTAAAAAAGGAAAATAAAAGCATCGATTCGTTTTTGCAATGAGAAATGCAGGACAAGTGAATACTGACATTCGCCACGAGTCGCGTAATTAAGCTTTAGAACAACCGCGTGCGAGCGAACATGTGTGCTGATTGGCTACGGCCAATAAGTACAAATTGTACCAAGGGAAAAATTGCGATGAGCTGTCGGATGACCATCACAAATGGGGTCTCGATGCCCACGATGATGCCAATGACCAGGATGACGGTAATGATTACGAAAGTTATATACTTTGGGCGAGTTGAATCGAGTCTATGGGGACCGTAGGTTGATTTTGGAGTCCACTTTGTACATCGGACTATTCGTTGACCCTCAACCCCTACGTGTATTCTCCACTCTCTGGTCCTTGACAAATCAATTCGGATACAACGCTGTAAACACGCCACGCGTGCTAAAAAGGGGGAAGTTTGCACGGCAAAGTGTCTTCAAGAGCAGACGAAGAAGAACATACTAAATTGAAGTATCCTGGAAAGTACATAAAAAATTTACTACGACGAATTGGACGCAGAACACTTCTGTCAATCCTGCAAATTCTAAGGCTTCTGTTGTCGTTGCTATTTCAAACACTATTTCGCATGACGCTAAGAAGTAATGCGTAACGTTCACTCTTTTCCTTTCATTCAGAGCTTGTTTCAACAAGTTTTATGAATTAAATCTTGGAGGGAGTAGTTTTGTTTATAATTCGAAAAATAGCTTCCTGCTTTTGATTTTTGTTATTTATGATATGAATGTGTCTGATGAAAACGGTTTGTTGCTACAATGACAATGGAATGTAATTTACTTTGTTAAAATAGCGTTAAAATAATTTGACATGATAAGTTGCAATAACGTTGAGGTTAAGACTATAAATTGTTTTGGCAACATTCACAACATAGTTTATAAATGGCATAATAGTGCAAGTTTTAATGATGTTTGATATTACATTTACTCATATTTGTGTGATATAAGATGTTTAAACCAGCTAAGATCAAGAAAATAAAAAGTAATATAATTAAAGGAAAATGTTTTCATTTTTATAAAGCTGTTTAACAAATATTAATAGGAAAATTTCATGCGCAAAGGAAATTGAAAGGATGATAAGTGAACTGAAAAAATAAACTTACCCGGTTTTGAAACTAAGTCCTTTAGATTTGTTTTTTAAACTAGCATTGTACCATAATTCACATTACATTGCACTTTACTTTGCTCTAATCACTGCAAAAGTTATAAATAAGTGTAATTTTTCGTATAAATGTTATAGCAACATTTCATTCTTTAAAGAAATACTACCTCATTTCACCCTTTACCGTTAGTATTTTTTGATTATATCTTTTGTGAATTAGCAAATTATGGTAATAGAAATTACTTTCAGCATAAATCAAATAAAAGAACCAACTGACCTAATACGTCGTATGAAAAGCGTTAAGGAAATCAAATTGTACGAATAAAATGTATCAGAGTCTTTATAAGGGGAGTTTGCTCCGAAATATGCTGTGTATGGCACTTTTCAAGCTGTAATTTGTTGGGAAATCGAAGAGTTTCGCGATGTCCGGCGAAGCAATTATTCTCGAAACGGTCAATGCTCTTTCCCAGCAGATGAGCATCTGGCGTTTCCCTAACTCCCACCTAGTCTGGAAAGGTCTAATGACAAATAACATAGCTTTCGTCCAGACTGGCCATACTTATACCTACTTGTTCTCTCGCATTCGTTAGGGTCAAGCACTCGTTCCGCTGACCCCACTTTCAACTTCGAACCCTACAATCGATTCTCTTTGCACCCTTAATAATACGATTAACATTATTGACGAAATTTAGAGCCTCACATATGTTCTTTTGACACCCGCGCGAATTTGCAACGCCGTGACCTTTACAGAGTTGAAACAAATTTCGGAGCCTACTTATCTTATACGCTACAGATTATGACATGAATAAAATTTGTAAAAACTGTCGTTTCTTTGAAAACGATTATGGATGTCTGCGATAAGTAAGTGTGCGAATAACAATCTGCAGAAGATCAATTTCAAAGGAGTTTGGAAAGCAAAACGTCGCCTGAGGTTCGCAGAAAGAGACGGCAAAGATGAGAGAGGCTCAGTAAGATCGCCACGTGTTTTTAATAATTGATAATCTAGTAAGGCGCTTGTGAGAACTCGGCATACATCTTGGAACGTGAATATAGTAGTTGCATTCTTCTGAACATTCGTTGGAAATTGCGTCCAATAACTACTGCTGACATTCAGCATGCTATTTTCTTGCGCAATGGAATCTCACTACGATTTGCTCTGATGTAATATTCAATGATGTCTTTGCAGCTTATCTTAGAATAAGTATTAAGAATGTGTTCATGATAAAACAATTACACCAAATGTCAATTCTGTCTATCAAAATGATAATCGAGAGAACGGTAAAATGTACTATAACGCAAGGAAAAAAACACCTTTTCAATCAATGCATAAATCTAAATAGAAGTTTGTTCCGAGGTTTCTACAACTGAGTCAAATGTAAAATATAATCATGCAAAGTACCCGCTGATTGACAATAAAAATGCTTTATCACGTTTCATACGTCAACTTTTTACAATAAAAATGTATTATTAGAATGCTGTAAGTCCATTTAAGACTTTAAAGGAATAATAACAATTGTTATTTCTTGTTAATTTATAAAGCCGCCAGGAAATTGTATTTTGTTTTTTTTTTAAATATAATTTCATCGTGTTTTGCGAAAAATATACTCAGCGCAAATTTCAAGTAGTAAAGTTATTTTTGCGCGAATGTGGTATTAATGAAATCTGCAGGCAACCAGGCGAAAATATATCGTCCGCTATTGAGGAAGCTGTAAAAAGCGATGTGGTGTGGAAAATATCGGACATGCGCCAACGCGAGAGAAAAAGGAAACGCTTATAATGTAAAACCGAATGGTTTTTCAGCTCGGAATGCTAGTTTAGGTTTGGGGTTGGAGAGATGGTATGTATACATGAAAGGTATCGCAGCAGCGGGCGGCGGCAACCCTTTTGAGCGTCAAATGAAACCTTTTCGGGACTGCTTGCCCGTAGATAATCGGTTTAATAGAGGAGTGTACGGTCGCGGCGCGGATGGTCCATCGCGAAAGTTAAAATCGGATGCCGCGTGTGCGACGTGCACACACGTAAAATGGCGCTTCTTAATCCCTTTTGGGGTTTCAGACATAAAATGAGATTTCTGCTTAGCTGCAAAATTTACACCGAGGCATGCTCAGTAGGTCTCGATAACAGCTTATTCCACTAACGCGATGTATTTTACTTTTAATTCCACACCTCGAACAGAAATCAGTTGCATAAATTAACTATTCTTATTGAATAGAAAGTACAAAAATAAACACAATACTATTTACCGCTGATTTAGTTTGAACTAATTATTTTCTGAAACTAAAATGAATAAAAAAATCGAACTTGTGAAAATAAATTTAACTTTCGTTCGTTTATGAAAATGAAGTAGTTTTCCAGAGAATTTTGGATTATGAAAAAATCGTAAGGAAAGTTTAAACAACAATATATGTACATTTTGTTGTGTAAGTATCAAGGATAATAGTACTTTTTTTATTTATGTTCAGAATGGTCTTGGCTGCATTAAAGCCCAGCACTGTACGAATGTATTTATTGAGGCTCCTTTATACACATGTGGAAGGCCGAACGAATACGAGAGGGTAGATTTAAGGGTAAAAAGAGCTCCTCCGTAGCCATTAGCCGCACACTCGCAAAGTCTCTACAACACGATTCATACATTTTCCTGGATGATGAAAAAACAGCTTCTCCAGTCCTCGCTACCACCAAAAGCATCCTCGGACCTTGCTTCTCCGCGAAGGCTTGCGTTAAGTCTCGAAGCATGTGTGCGTTAACTCTCACATATATGCAAATTTCTCACACTTTTATGCATACTTTCAGGTTTTTATTTAATCATCCCTCTTGTGCTTCGACTTTCATCTTAAGTCGTATACAATTTCACAAAATATAGAATCGAAAAAAATGATACCGTGGAAAGAATATATTTCTAAAATTTTAATTTATTTCAAGTCTTAAATATGACAGACAAAATTTTCGTACATGTAAATGTAGAGAAGAGAAACAAAAATAAGAAATAGGACGGTCTCCTGACTATAGTTCGAAAAAGTGGATGTTTGAGATCAGAGTTTGACTTTCCCTGTGTGAAAATGGAAGCAAGCATTCTTGTGCACGATTCTCGTTACTGAATCTAACGAAGGGACTTTGGATTTTTCGCATTCTAGTCAAATCCTCTTTGCAATCCCGATGGAGCTCAGCGAGTGGACAATTCTCGCAGACGTATGTGTATATAGATATACGTATATTCTTCCGTCCATTTGTCGTATGATTGAGTCCGAAGAAAAAATACGAGCTAGAAAGCTTCCCTTTTAAATCGCACATCGTGCGATAAACAGATTTGCGCCGACCAGCGTCCGTTTCAAACAAAAGTATATGGCTTCTATGTGCTTATTTATTTTCTTTTGTCACTCCTCCCAGCTGTCTCAGGTGGAATTAATTACACTCAATTCCATACGAATTTCACAAAACATTTTGACCCAACAAAAGCACCGAAAAACTATTACACCTTCATTTTGTTCAGCGAATTATTCTTGACGAAACTTATCATTTTCATCTGCACGCTGGATGAAGGAATTTGTTGGTACAAAAACGAGCCTCTCGAGAGGGAGAGAGACGGAGGATACGAGAAGAGGAGAGGAAAAAATGGTGGTTGGGAATCGAATGTGAGAAATCGATAAATCCGATCGTAGAGAAGGTAATGGGCAAGTGTGCGTTTGTGGTCGCGCAAAGTTAAAACAAAATCGCAGACAATCCCTTAGCGTGCTACTGGCGCGTCAGTTCGTGAGGTCGTGCGGGGGTGATGGCAGTGGATAAGCTACGTGTAAGGTGCCACTAGGGTAGCGCGCGAGGTCAATCGGGGGTAAGGCCGAGGCACTATAATTCCATAGTTGCTTTTTGCGTTCGTAAAAGCCAGAGTCTCGTACATATTCCCCACCTCGTTCTTCTCGTTTTTCTTTTACTCGCCTCTGCTCGACTAACGCTCGCTCCTAATTAAACATCCAACTCGAATCTCGAGACCCGAGTCGACTTGGGCCGTTGATGTTCCGATATTAGTGCTGCCTCGCTCTCCGGTGTCTTCATACCTCCATTCGCGTCCCAATCTTCCTCTCGCGCGCTCTCTCTTTCTCATCAGCACTTTGCCACATCCGGATCGACATCGACGACGACGATCCGAGTCTGTATATAAATAGATTACGAGAAAAACAGGGACAATCGACGAGCAACAACCGGAGGAACTGAGACACATGCATTATATAGCTCCAACATTACATATCGGTCTTCTTTGCAGTCTTTATCCCACCGCCTATCACCCCGACTAATCTTCACTTTTCTTTTCCCCGTTTTTCTCCTCCTTTTTCTCTTTCTCTTATTGGTCTTCCTTCTTCTTCTCCTTCTTCTTCTTCTTCTTCTTGGCATCTTCTGTATACAGCCATACCCTCCAGCCTATACGCCATACAAATTACCCGACAAACAATGTATGAGAGCATACTGGTCTTACTTTAAGTAAAGGTGAACTGGTCGCGACACTACAGCAGCTCGTGAATCACGCGTTGTCGATCGACTACCATCAATTTCAACGCTGGGCGTGGGTTACCGATTTTTCTACCCGTTTTGCAATTAGGACAATCAGCCCAACGCTCGTGCTGTTCCCATACGGTGTAAGATCTCGCAGCTCTAATTAGGATTAACCATTCTTCACTTCATTTTAATTCATTATGAGTATGTTAACTGATGATGTATCGAAACCGGCGTAAACTAAAAGCAATCGCTTCGAAGAAAATGCTAATTTGTTCTTTCGCCAGAGAAACATTTATTCACTAACAACGACCAGACCATTTAGTCCTTTCCAAGTTTTTTGTTCACAGTTTTAGAATATACTCCAACTCTATTGGAAATAAAAAGATATGGGAATGTTACAGCATATTTGAGGTAACATTACAGTAACATTACTTAAGGTTACTCGACGTAACATTGCTCAGCGTAAAAATAACCATCGAAATGAATCTTTATAACGTCGTCATAACATTGAATGAAAGATATATTAAAATTGTTACCGCAGTTCTATAAGAATTTTGCTAACCATGATCATTTAAACATTATAGTAATTTTTATTGAAGATCTTACTATTATCGTTTGCTCAAGCTGTTGTTTTAATGAATGGCTTTTAAGAATATACTATAATTGATTTAAATAAAATTTAAATAAATGTTCGCAGTTTTAAGGTAACATTAATGAAGTGTTCATAAAACAATACGGCAAAGTTAAGACATCAGTTATGAACATTGTTAAAACTGTTTCGATTTATGCTTAAATTTTCATGCACTATAACATTTAGTCAGTCTTTAACATTGATATAATATTTTATAACTTTTGTTTTGACATTTCTATGTTAGAGTAACATTATTATATGGTTGAATGTTATACTGTAACGTTACTGATATTTTGTTGCAATTTTATATTCCTTTTGGTTTTCCATTTTAAATTAAAATTCATCAATTTAGTGAAATTTTGTTGATTGTTTTGTAAACAACTGTAGCGTTTCAAAATTCGTTTTTTACGTTCAAATCATGCTCTTAAATCGAACAGGTTGGTTGAAGTTTGATCTTGAGCTGAAGAGCAACCTGTTCCTTGCAAATTTTTTGTATTCTTTGTTTCTTAATTTTTTTCGTCCAACTCTAGCATCGTTCATTCCCGTAACTACAAAGTGCATGGATTTTATCATACGTCGAACATTTTATATCCAATAAGATGCACGATTTTGTACTCGCCAAATGAGGCAGAGCAGACTTGACCTTCTCTCGCGTTCGACCCCTTTCTTTAGTATTTCTTCGACTTCTTTGATTCGATGCACGCTGCTGTTTTACGCTGATTTCCGTGATGACTAATAAGTCCTGCTGATGAGCCACCCGATTATACCAGTCTCATACCAAGTCCGAAGATAGAATTCAATCGATACCAGCTTTGTATTTGTTCGCAAAATAAATAAACCTAATTGAACAGAAGTGTTACGACAAGATTTTCTTGGAAACTGCAATAAGTTTGAAGAATTGCAACATGTTTATCATAATCTGTATTTTGCAAAACAAGAAATCACTTTCTTACCTTCCCCACTTCGTGCAAATTCCTTATTTTTTTCGGAATACGAAAATTGAATGTTCAATCAGATGCAGTTTGCTTTTCAAAAACCCCTTGTTTTCTTCGAATTTCAGTTAGAGATCTCTTGGAAGAATCTACCGCCCAAACTACGTTTTAAGATCACGTTTAAACTTTCGGTCGTAATCGATGGAGAAATCAAAAAAGTGGTTTAACCTAGACAATGAAGCAGCGCCTTGTGAACACTGATCTCTTCGTTTGTCACGGAAACGGAAAGTTCTCATTGCGCACGATCTCGAATCGCTAATTCGACGGGGGTCGTGAACTTGTGTAACAAAAATATAATGTCCGCGTTAGCATAGCGCGCACATTCCATTACTCACGTGAACATACATTCCACGTTATTACACTCTAACTGGCTTGCACACAGGGAAAAGAAAACGGACCTAGACTTCAGCTATGGCTGTTTATCTTCCAGTTTTATGTTAGATTTATAGGAAGGCAAATGGAAGAAAAACATGACTGGCGCGTGTTTATTGTCGACGTGCGGTTTAGCCTTGCGGCTCGCTCCGCTGCTCTTTCTCGCACCGACTTTCCTCGGCCTTTTCATTTCTATTTCATTCTTCTCATCTTCCTTTCACATTTGCCATTCGTGCTATCAAAGCTGCGCGAACACGCGACACGTAACAGAATAATGTCGACCAGCACTAGCCATAAGACCCATGCACTTTGTTCTCTCGTCATGCATCTCATGCCATTTTACTTGCTAGGCGTTATTGCTTCGCACCATAAGCGAACGATGTTACATTTGCCGGCATTGCTAATACGAGCTTCGATGTACGTGACGCGCTTGCAGTCGCTTAATAATGGACACTTCCATTTACGCGACTTTACTTTTGTCATGAGCCTTAGACGCGCCAGCCAAATGAATCTTGTCAATGCGCTCAGCTTAACTTCTGTTTGAAATTAAAGGTTCAGCTGCCAGACTAAAAATATATTAATTATTATGTGCAGACACAATTTAATCTGTAGAAATAGACGTACCTTAAATAATATTCTAATTTGCACAGCCCGACTTAAAAGCTATTTACGCCTGAATTTTAATTGTTTTCAACAAAATACAGGTCATTAAAAATTTCATTCAAAACATATCATATCTTAAATTTTTTTCGTTCTGATAACCTACAAAATTGCAGTAATTATCATACGATAATATAGTAATTATTGCACTTAACTCTTTTTAATTCAACACTTATTTTAAAGTCTGTAACTGTCATTTTATTTTGTCAAATAATATGCAAACGACAATCTCTGCATTATGCGTCACAATACAGTGATTTGTTTAATATTAATTTATTCTGAAATAAATAAATTATTAAAGACCTTCGCTTAGAGGTTTATTAATCTATCATAAAATTAAGTATTCAAGGTTGTACCTCAGAATATGAGTTTTCTAAACGTATTTCATGTCGAACAATGTTACTTTCCGAAAATCGACTGAGTCGAACACGAAATTCGATAGACATAGTGTGTAATACGTTACAGTAAAGCATCGAAATGTAGCCAACGTGTATTGTGTGTCGTGTACACAATACATGCGCTGGTCTCTTCATCTCCTGTGGTCCTTTTCTTTTTCTTTTTGCTCGCTGCCCCTTCCTTTGCAATAAGCCTTTGCGATGGTAATTGGCATGTTTATGGTTCACGGCCATGGCGATGGACTAGCTTTGAAGTGGTGGGTGACATCTGCATTAATGCAAAAGCTCACAATGTGCCATCATCCGGCTCTTTCCGTCTTGCTTCTGCCGGACCCACCCCCAGCGAGGCCGCGGTCGCGTCCATGAATAGGGCTACCATCGGTCGCTTTCGTCGGAGTAACATGCGTGGTAGCCCTGTTATGTTGCCCCAAGCCGGTCTACCCTTTAACAAGACCAACAATTAGTCAACGCTGTCGCTATATCGAACTACGACGGCTCACCAATCGTTTATGTTCGTACCGCTGCCATACCATTTTCCCAATATCGCCAGCATAGGAAATTCATGAATAATCAGATGAAAATAATTACAAAGTTATTCTACATATATTATAATATATAATAATGTGTATCATTTCAGAAACTCATCGTATAAAGTAGAATTTATGCAATTTATAGAGCTAAATTTATAGTAATTTTTTATAAGAGGCTGTGATATAAAATGCTATTTAATCTTTTTTTAATCAATGAGAAAAAATACTTAAGTCTTCATAATAAAAAGTTAATTAATTGAGTCTTCAATATTTTAACATGATTTTGTATGTAAATTAAATTTATTTTTCAATATATTGATCATCAAATTGTTGAAGTCATCGTAGAGATAATACATCTAGATTGATAAATATGATTGCTTTTTTTCTAATGTTTCCATGAGATAGTCTAGAGTACTTTAAACATTTGAAGTTTTTTTATTATCACACTCGAGATTTAATCGATGATTAGAACTCAAGTCGGTGCAATAGGTGATTCCCGGTATTAAAGCTAAACCCAGTCACTCATGTGTATAGTGACTGACACACGACAATTCATTGCGTTACCCTTTAGTAACCCTTGACTGATGCCATGATCACTTTAACTGATTATTTAATACATAAAAGTGATACCTTACTAAAACTCATTGTTTCTAAGATATGTTGAAAAGGTTGAATTGAAAGTTGAAAACAGCTTCTAAAAAGTTGAATTATTAATTTACTGGTTTTTATTCTTATTTTGTCTACGTTTCGTAATATAGGTCAGCAGATTTCGAATTTGTCGATTTAAAATTTACTATTACGAGGGAAATATTTTATGATTTCGAGCACTAGTTTTAATAGTTTTTATATGGAACACCTTATATTTTCTATATGCTATATATATAGTATATAAAAGATATAAGCATGTATGCAGACACAGCAATCGGAAATAAATCACATTTACTTTAAACAAATGCATTTAATGTATTTGGGTTTGTGTTCCCTTTGTCATTGTAAATTTGAACATTCGGTTAACTATTATACTTTAAAACCTTGAAATAAAATTAATTATAATCAATGAAATATTGTGTTTTAAGTAGAAATAAAATTATTATATATTAAGAAACATACTTTAACAATTTTTTAATATTAAAACGATTTTACAACAAACAAATAATGTTGAATTATAAATTCAAATCAATTAAAAAATATGAATACTATATATCACATCGGATTAAATTCTACACTTCAGCAGTAAAGAGGATAGATCAAATCTAATTTATTCATATTATTTTTATCAATGTAATATTTAAATGCATCTTGAAATTTTTGTTTAATCACTGTAAAAAATAACATGTTTGTAAATATTTAGGAATTATTTCAATAAAAGACACACATGAGCGATTACATGATCTTATAAATAAATATAAAATGTAAATTCTGCGTTATCCATTATAAGTTACGTTGAAATGGAAAATTACGTGGTTCAATAATCGGGCTCGTCGGAGCGTCATTACTGCACATTGACAGAATAGTATCCCACAGAAAACGCGAGGTTAATCGGATAATTTCACGGGAGACGATCCAACACGAATTCGCGAATGACGTATACTACGCCTATATTCAAGAGCGACTCTACGTGAGTTACAGCGCAGTCGTTTAGTCAGCCAAAAGAAAAAAATGACCTTTTTCTATACATTCTGATTACTGTACTTCAAACGGCGAAAGGCCTTCACCCGCAGAAAACGGATTCACAGAGCGTTATGATTTGAGCTCAATCAAACTTTCGTGAATAATTTTACGCTAAATTTGACTACAAACTTTTTACCCTCCTATTAACGATTCCACCGCATTCATGTTTATACGTATTCAAAAGAAACATGGCTGGTTTGTTGCTTCTTTCTACAGTGAGCGAAAAAAGACTGAGAGATAAAATAATAAGATAGAAGCAGCAAAAGTTCTTCCTGTGTTCCATTTGAAAATTCTTGTTGGTCGGCGTTAATTTCTTTTAACTGATTCATTTTATTGGAAAAGTTCGTTGAAAAGTATGGAAATTTGTGTACGGCGCTCGTGTTTGTGAATAAAGTAGAGAAGCGAGAAAACTTAAATTATTTCCACACACACTCGAGAATTCAATTCCGTAGAAATAACTTATTTAAGCATTTGTACAAAAAGCATGCAAAATTCTATTGATCAATACTTATAATTTAAATAAAATTGGCAAAAAATACTGATTGATGTTGAGCCACACGTCTCGTAGGAGTGACGAAGAGGGCAATGACAGCGTCAAATTAAACAGAAAAAGCAAAATGACAAGAATGAAGAAGATAATAGAAAGAGCAGCGGCACGGGACACCGGGAGGAAGAGTAATGTCAAAGATTCGTATGTATGGCGCAGAAAAGACGGGAAGGCTGGTATAAGAAAAGGACCGAACGAGCTGACGAACAGTTTTCTCTCGTTGTATTTCGACATGGCTCGTCTTGGACTGTTGTCTATAGATAGCACTCTGGCAATGGTATGCGTCACATCGACGGCCGTATTTGCAAACCAACCAACCTGCAATTTTTTGCTCATCTTCTTATCTTCATTGTTGTCTCTTTTTGAGGTGTCGACGTACAGATAAATTTTACTTTACCTATATACTTTATGGGTAAAAAAGGATCTCTATATACTTACAATGAAGTAACCACAGAATCTGGATATAATTAATATAATATATACCTAAAAACGATTTGATCAAATTTGATAGTATATGGTCACATATGGTAGATTCTATGAGTTCATATAGGCGTGCTTGTTTTATATGTGTAATCGCAACTGGAAACCTTAATCAAAACATTAATCTGATATTATTAAACCCGTTATTTTAATTATGATTTTATTAAATAAAATCTCGACATGATCAGATTATTTTTAACTAACTTATTTCGGCATAATATTACGTTATTTTGGTATAATCATGCTATTCAGCCCATTAATAAAATGATTGATTTTTAAAGTTATTACATAAACATATTTGCTGATAACATAATAAATATATACGCAGAAGTTTGTCATTTTGAGAAACACATTAATGGATCTAATTAATCACATTCATTGATTCCATAATCACAGTAATCAATATACCATTTCATAAATCATATCGATAAGACACATTATTACACCAATAAATTACAATTTCCAATTTTTTTACTCGAAAATACATCTATTTTGCTTATAAATAAATGCGAATACAGTTTTAAATTTCATATTCATTTATAAAACAGTTTTAATCTACTCATAGACTGCAAAATATAGAATTTTAATTTGACATTTTTTAACGGTATTGTTTTCGTTTATACAAACAGTTTTAAACGTTTTGATTTCAAAATTTTCATTCCTGAAAACTTGAATTCTAAACATAAAATAATTTTTATGAAACATAAATTTAATAACATATACTTAATAAAACGTAAAGGTTAACATCTGATTAATATGTATGCCTATTTAAATATGTAAGCATATATATATTATCCCTGCAGCATATATAAAACTTATATAAAGAATTTATGCTACACATATTTTTAAATACGTTTTTGAGTTGGTTATATATGTTCTACTTATATTTTATTCACGCTCCATAAAAGCAATTAAAAGTAGTTAGATCGATTTTTATTTTAATTAGTGCATAAATTTACTGCAATTATTGTTTTAAAATAAATATTCATTTTCTTAAAAAATTGAAGACAAAAATATTAAAAATGTGAAGATACTACTTTTCACATTACACAAATTAGTTTAATGTCTTATGTTGCATCGATTTGGCCAGTGAATCATATGACACGTGTGACAACATCAGACTTCTGCGTTTCTATTCGTCTTGAGCTATGGCCACGTGCATTGTTTTTATCGCTAATTTTAGTTAAAACCGTCTGTTTGTCTAATCTTTCGAGATAGATCTAAGCTTTAACCAGACTCATAGATCTTGTGGATGACTATGTTTAATAACACGTCACGTAGATGTTTAAGATACATTTGTAATACAAAGATACTTTTGTTCGCTGTGCATAGCATTAGTTACGTCTATTAACTCAGAAATGAAATGTTTGTTAAAGTTCCACCGAAACTCGAACTTTTATTTTTGGTTGTACATTACGTTAAATATACGAATTGTTTTGAATAAATCAAGTAATTTTGATCTTAACATTTAATATCAGACATTTGAAAAGAAAATGAGCTTGTTTATGATATTTTATTTGATCGATTACCTGCGATACTATCTTTTACAACGCCATTTATTTGGTTGCAATTTAGCAGCACGAGCAGAACCAGTTATTCTTATAGCATTCATTTAGATAGTGTCGCGAATTATGCAGATGTGAATAAGAAATTATACGAGTAGGGACTTATAGGGAATTATACCGTTTGGATGTATTTCACAGGATTTGGTACTTTCATTTGCAAATTTTTCCTCATTTCACCGATAAGATACTAGTTAACGGCGTGTTTTATCTTTTATGAAATAAACACCTTTTATATTATGCAGTGTTAAGTATAGTCTTAAAGATAGGTCTAAAACATTGTTACCGTATTGTTGTAAATGCTTAGTTCCGGTTGAATAAAAGCTTTTTCTTAAACTCATTTGCTTGAGTTGTCTGCCGAAATCTAAAATGATGAGAAGAGAATTGCGATGCGTCTGAACCAGACACGTCGAGGCCAATTAATATTGGATCGGATTTGAAAGAAATCGCGGTAATCGGTGACGCGTGGCAAGAGCTGTATTTGAAAATATTTTAATTCTTCGAATATGCTTAACTTTTTGGCAAGCATGCGTCCGTTCACACGACATTAGTTGACGACAATGACGACCAGACGGGAACAAGTGTTAATTTTAGATTTCAGTGAGACACGATGCAAATGCACACCAATAAATCTCGGGTGCAATCAAGCCACTTAAACGTCAAGCCTCAAACTTATTAGTCCAAATTATCTTTTCTTCATATCGACGAAAAATGTGAATATTTTCCATTTCGGAAAGTAAATTCGCCGGTCGCGTCGCCCGCAATTTCGTTTTATTTTTCCTTCCTCAAATTAGGTCCCGAATATTTGGTTTGCAACTTTGTTCTACAACGTCGTCTGTTGATTGAAATAAAACTTCCGATCCAGCTATCGCATTACTTGACCAATCTTGGACTGCTCGGACATGAAGCGAAATCATTCATTTCGACGTGAAATCTGTTCCTTATGCAAGGAAAACATTGTTCCACGTTGACTCACGGCGATCGCATAAATAAGTCAAGCCTGGAATTGAGAATCGGCAAATTTCGCATTCACAGTCTGCAGGGAAAACGCGTTTGAGTATGTTCATCGAGAAACGCGGTAGGATGTCCGAGGAGCCAAGCAATAAAAAAAAGTGGACGAAAAAGCCGAGGGAAAAAGTGATACAAAAATAAAATGAAATGACGTGAGGAGAGACGCGGGGGACTCGCAGGACGACGATCTGTCGAATTATCGGAATTCGTTAGATATTCCTTTTTATGTGCCTAGTGCAATAAATAGGAAAGGCTATAGAAAAGGCCGGACATTTGAGATGAACGGGGGTGGAGTGTTTCTGAGTTTACATAGATTCGAAGGGTAGGACTGGCGAGTGTGCGACGGCTTTTTGCTCAGCTTCGAGTCTCGCGGGTCTCATCACTCGCACTTCAGGGATACTTGGTGCTGGACGAACACGCGCGCGCACACACAAACGCACACGACTCAACTCGAAGTACGTGCGGATCTGTTCACAGAGGCTGACAACTGATATTGCGTGATCTATGGCTGTGACCATTGCACACATGGGACAAAACTGGCCACCCCACCTTTTTCAAGCTCAGACTACTTCGTGCTACAGGTGTCCTTGTCTCATGGTCACCGGCGCGAGCTATCTCCGTCCTTCTTCCGGGCGTACGATCACCCTCCGTCCGTTTTATGTCGGCTGGTCACGGCACGGGAATTTAAAGCAAATACATACACATAGAAGGACACTCGGCCCCGCCGCCCCGAAAGAGGCAAACAACAAAGTAATAGATGTTCTGACCCGAACTTGTATAAGGTCCGGTGAGTCCACTTCGTCAATAAACAATCAGCGTGTAATAGAAAAGGAGCACATCCCTTGGCTGCAACAGCGTCACAACTTTTTTTCTCCCGGAAAAACCGGGGTACAAAAAATGCGAGCTGTTCTCGCCTTCAATTGGAATCGCACACGCCCGTCAAATATTTATTACGGCATATGCTTGTGTGCTCGTTCGTCCAAGAGTTGCCAGCTACGGATTACCGTGAATCAGGAAAAAAATGGGTTTTCGGATTTACCGACGCGGCATATTGGATGCGACATGTGGGAGCACTCGAGCAGCAATGTGATCCTCTCCTCTTGATTATGTTATTCGTACGCTATTGTTTTCGACTTTGATTTGTTTCAGACGCCTCGTTGACATAGGGTGATAAAAGTAGGGTGTCGATCAAACAGATATTTTGTTTGCCATAAGCGTTGCTTCACACATCCTTTAATGCGGATCTATATCTTCTTTATATACCTATATTTACATTTCCATCCACGCCATATAGCTTATATCGTTATTTTCTTCTCATAGTTATATCCAGAAGAAAGTCCATTCTTTGCATGTCATATGTAATAGTGATTATGGTTTCGTGTTTAGTATCATATCAAAGCTTCATGTATCCTTAAATAATTCCAAAGTAAATTCCACCTACAGATATATCAAAAAAGTTACAAATTGATTATTGTAAATACAAATTTGATATTTGCCAATATTAAACTGTCAGTTTTCCATTGCAAAAATAAATATGACATAAATATTATATAAAACTATATCTCTTTTGAAATGAAATTTATACCTATAAGTATAAATCATATCGCACAAAAATAAACTTGAATTATTTTGAGATAAAAAACTCCCTTTCTTTCTTATCATTACGTAAAATCCGTTGATTTTTCTTAATGTATTCATTAGTTGTAAATGACATTTTTGTTTTGTTTATGAAACATATTTGACATTTTATGATACATAAATATATAAATTTCTCAGTTGAATATTGCCGTGTCAGAAATTAGCGTTATCCAATTTGTCGCTTTCATAAACATGCATTTGAAATTCATGGGTTGCTTGAATTCATTCTACGTTCCGTAAATCTGCATGTATCTTGAAGACAAAAAGATGACAATAACAAAGAGTTGTTATTTTCACATGAAAAAACGATATAACAAACAGTAGAGCCGGAAATGCTCTGAAGCTTTGGGCAAATTTATGGTTAAAAAAAGAAGTCACTGTAAACTGAAGAACCGTTGCGCTTATTCGCTGCTGGTGCTGCTGCTGCTCGACACCTGCGCGATACGATCTATTGCTTCTACGTATTCGCCATATTGCATTCGAGAGGCTTCGTTGTATGTTAATTCCAATTGAGTCCGAGCCCTTAATTCGAAGACAACAAACTTTCGTGTTGCTCCGTACATAGCCACTTGAACTGAAAACTCTCCATCCAGTCACATCGACTTTACAGTTGAAATCTTCATTTTGAAAATAACTCGACAAAGTTCTCTTGAAATAATTGAAAAAAAAACAACATATAACCTTATTTCACATGAGACAGTAGACTACAATATTCAAAAGAAATACTGTAATAAAGGCGAAAAAGCTTTGATTGAGTTCTAGAAGGAAAATCGATATCGTGCGGTAATCTGGATAGAATGTATTGAGATGTTATATGGACTCGAAGAGAAAAGCTTATGTGTTTTAATAAAAGAATAGCAAGTGTCAGAGCATGGAAATAGTCGGCAAGGTATACGCGAGCGGACAGTGTTCCGTGGGGAACAACAGACCAGCAAATATATTATATTACTCGCGACAGGGCAGCAATGAAAACTAAGTGCATATGAGAATCCACTGGGTTATAAGGGTGCGAGGCGCCACGACGGACATATATACAACGGTCAAGTGGGAGAGTATCGAAAGGAACCGCTGCCTCGAAACAAGACTTACTTTAGCTTTACGAGCCTGACTTCAATTTCGGAAAATAATGACGAATCGTTCATAAATTTCGCCCACTGAAAGGGCAGCGCGTTGCGAAAAAAGCTTTGAGCTTGCTATAAATTAAACGAAAAGCACAAAATTGTTATTTATCTCTAACGAAGCTTCGCCCTCTGAAATAGTTGCATTATGTTTTGAGACATAGAAGAAATATCAGCGACTTAAGAACTTGGTACGTATATTCCGAATTTATCAAACCTAACTCAAAGATCATCAGCTTTGTTATCGTGGATTAACTGATTGTGTTGATTGAAGTTAGGTCAGAGCTTTTCTAGCAAGGCTAAGAGTCGGGAGGCAAACCTGTTTTACTCATAAAGACTCGGCTTTCTCGGCTGAGTTCATATCTCACTAATCCTTCAACAACAGCAACATAATTTCGAGTATGAGAGTGCCAGTCTTGAAAATAGAGTTTGGCGAGCGCGGATTTCTCAGTCCAATTAATTGGAGTATTTCTTATCTAAAAAGTGGCGATACCTCGGCTTAGATGGAAGCTTTGATTCGCTAAGACCTGGTTCTCCTCTGTCTCCGCTCTTATAATTGATATTGACTTCCATCTGACGAGTAGACCTCTTGGAAAATTGGTCAGCGACATGCTAGGGATGAGGAGTGATTGGAAGAAAAGTGTAGAAAAGGGATGAAACAGTTTGCTCTAATCTCGAATGGACCGTCTTGGAGAATTGTTGGTAATCCTACAGAATAGTTCGAGAGATCATGGAGTTAGCGGACACTCAAGGAAGCTAAGGGTGGAAGACTATAGTAGAGCCTAGACCCTGGATCGGCAACAACTCGTACGATTGTATATTGAGGATATTGGGCTAGAGAGTAAGTACACCATCGGGGACTTTGAGAAACTGGAGTTAACCAATTCAAGAATCGAATGCTGCATGAATTTCGAAGGAGTTAATGGGCAGTACCCACTGATCGCTTACTGAGACATGCTGAATTTCAACTTCGGGATCTAACTACATTTACCTAAGCTAGCACTCGGGGATTAAAGATCTGATGCCCATTCGCCTGTCGTAGCAGCTTTAGCTCTAAACGGACTTTACAATTAAAGTCCATTTTAATCCGTTATACATGCATATGTTCTATATATTCATTCTAAGTGTACAGCACTTTGATTCGTTTATCCTGAGTTTAAGATCAGTATTATTCAAATTGAAATATTATTTTCAGCTATGACTTTTTGAATTAATAATACAATTTCTTAAGGAAAAATCAACCACTTAGAATAAACTAAAGAGAGCGAATAGATAAATTTACTTGAAAAAATTATAATTATTTTGTGTTTATACAAAACAAGTAATTAGTTTATCAGTCAAATAAGACAAAAAGTAAAAAAAATTATTTCCAATCAAGAAGCAATTCAAAAATAAATGAAGGTGTTTGATGGCTGAAAAATAAATTTCCCGTGGTCCATTTTAGACATAGCCTAATGACTAACGACGAATAAATTAACACTCGATTTTTGGCCGTAAGAACTTAACATTGTGAGAAAGAACATTCAATACTTG